>PISX010008119.1:0-84173 GCA_004024625.1 Mellivora capensis | reverse complement strand
TATAAACATTGGGGTACAGATGGCCCTTCTTTTCACCACATCTGTATCTTTGGGGTAAATACCCAGTAGCGCAATTGCAGGGTCATAGGGAAGCTCTATTTTTAACTTCTTGAGGAATCTCCACACTGTTCTCCAGAGTGGCTGCACCAACTTGCATTCCCACCAACAGTGTAAGAGGGTTCCCCTTTCTCCACATCCTGTCCAACACATGTTGTTTCCTGTCTTGCTGATTTTGGCCATTCTAACTGGTGTGAGGTGGTATCTCAATGTGGTTTTAATTTGAATCTCCCTGATGGCTTGTGATGATGAGCATATTTTCATGTGTCTGATAGCCATTTGTATGTCTTCATTGGAGAAGTGTCTGTTCATATCTTCTGCCCATTTTTTGATATGATTATCTGTTTTGTGTGTGTTGAGTTCTTTATAGATTCTGGATATCAACCTTTTGTCTGTACTGTCATTTGCAAATATCTTCTCCCATTCCATGGGTTGTCTCTTCGTTTTGTTGACTGTCTCCTTTGCTGTGCAGAAGCTTTTACTGATTTGCCCAAGATCACCCTTTTAATGAATGACTTAAATGTAGGAATCCAAATCAAAGTCCTCTGTTTTCTAAAAAACTGCTCTGGACCCCTTTGGGTTTTTAACTAGGAGATAGAGTGAAAATATTCATAGTTAGCCATTATTAAGCACAGTTATTGTCATTCTAAAGTTTTGATATACTGTAGCAGCATATGAATGTATCCTAGTTGATTTTATAAAAATAATGAGTTAATATGAGTGCCAATTTCTGTATTGAATATTTTCATTTGAGACTGCAGATCTGTTCTCTGCTCTTCTCTATCCTACATTTTTCCCCAGAAGACTATATGACCTATACAGATAACTCACTGGGTCCCCATGTCCTCTGACTTCCAGTAGGCTTAGGCCATTCTGAGACTGAAAGAAGATGGAAAGGCAGGAGCATAGAATTATAGGGTTAACAGTTCTCTTGTTGTCATTTTCTGCAATTACCTTAGGTTGGTATGTCTAGTCAGAATAGGCCTCTGCTTACTCAGAGTGGCCTTTTCTACACAATTCTCTGTCCTTCCCAATTCCAGCAACCTCTCTCTTCCCTCACACACATATGACTCGGGATGGTGATGGCTTCAGATTTATACTCTAGTCCTTGTGATCCGCGTCCCCCCCCCCCACTTTCCTATGCCTCTGCAATTAGTTGCTTTACAAATAAACCTAACTCAGATAAACCTAATTTAAGTTGCCATCTGTTTGTTATTAGTGCCATGGATAATATAATCTCTAAATTAAGAATTGCTTCTAAAATCATTAATTTCATTTTTGAAAGAAGGTACATTCTAGAAATCACTATTAACAGAGGAAGTACTGAAGGCTCCTTAAATAATTCCTTGGTACAATAGAGAAATGTATGAACAAATAAAATATGCATTTTTGATTATTTAAATGAGTATCTAAGTAGATCCACTTAAAAAATCTCAAATACTGAATACTCATTTCCAAAACAAAACTTTCCAAATATATGGCATTATCACATTCTTAGACTATTGCCTTTCTTAGTCTTTCATGTTTTTCAAGAATCATTTAGATTAGGATGAGGAAAACAATGACTGCTATAAAGTGGTCCAGTTTGTGTCCGAGATTCATCTATATACAAGCAGAATCATATTGCAAATGTTAAAATGCATAAAGTTTTACTCTGCAAATAATATCAAAATGATGGGCAATTTGATTACAAGAATGTTTCAGGGACAATGAATTATCACAGAAAATGAGCTGAGTCAAAGAGACCTGGCCTAGAACAATAGTTCCAATACCTGGTGAACTCAGACAAGTCATTTAACCTGTTCCCTTGTTTATAAAAAGGTAGGTAACAAGACTTATCTCACAGTGTTGTTGGGATGATCAAATAAGAATGAAATGAGTGGCAGTGCCATGTATTAGAAAGAACAGAGACTTGGAGTCAAAACAATATATGCTACTTACTAGTGGTGTTCCCTTGGGTAACTTGTTTACTTAATTTCTCTAAGCCTCAGTTCATCTATCTGTTAAAAAATATGGGAAATACCTGGTTTGTAGACACATTACAAGCACTAAATTAACACACCTACATAATTATGTATGCTTCTTTTTATATTCTTCTTACTTGGAAGAAAGATGATATTGAAGAAAGATGACATTCTTGGGAACCAAGAATTCACTTAAATATATGGTAAAATAGGGTTTGAACTCAGTCTGTAGGACTCTAGAACACATGGGACTTATATATTCAAGGACTTTATTTCCCAAGAAGGCTGAATCTCATATTGGCTAAATGTGTAGACTCTGATGTCAACCCATCTGATATGAGACCTGACTCCAACATTTACTGCGTATGTGACATGTTCTTAAGCAAATTACATAATTTCAATTTCCCTGCTTGAAAATGACTATAGAAATGGGACTAATCTCTTAGGATTATTGTGAAAATTAAATAACAGAATGTCTCTAAAGCATTTGCTGTAGTGCTTGGCATATTGAGTTAGTGCTCCGTGTAATATATGTATAATGAGGAAAGATGAAATTCAGAAAATTAATAAGGAGAAACACATATCTGTTTAGACTCTAAAGAATGTTATCTTTCTTTAATATCATCTTTCTTCCCACTAAGAAGAACACAGAGAGAAACATATGTAATTATGTAAAATTAACTATGAACTTCAGGTTAGCAGAAATATTTTATGTAAACAATGTATTTGGGATAATATAAAAGACCAAAACCAATAATCATTTCAGATCTAACACTGTGTACCTATACACATACATGCAAACACAATTAAATTTAGATTTGTTCAGATTTAGATTCCATAAAGAAGAAAGGATTTTTCAATTCCCAGTAGAAAATTTCTATTTATCCTTGAGATTCCCTCTGGAAACATTATCATTCTCCACAGCTCTTGTGGGGGACACAAACTGGTGATAAACCTGATGTCTCTGAAGCCAGGTTCTGACTCAATGGAGATGACTTTCATTGCAGAATAAAGATAATTCAGTTCTGAAATTCCATTTTTGGACATATATTTTATAACATTTCTTTTAAAAGTGATGTTTTGAGAAATTTGAAAGTGGCTAATTGTGAAATAAATCTATCTCTATGAGTTCTAAAATTCAGGGACTCTTCATTTAGGTAATGTTTACACTTAAATCAAAATGAAATGCAGAATGATATCTTTCCTTCTTAAGCTTTCTTTCAATTACAGTTTACCCCTTTTCCCTTTATTGCTCTGTGAGTAGCTGCTCTTTAGCAATCTGCGTTATCAATCTTTAGTAGACATCTTTTACATTTTTGGTCAACCTGCTTTCATTTCCTGTGGCGTCTATGGTGTAGGGTTCTACGTCTTTGTACTTGAGTTATTTCCTACCCAGTCTATTACTATTCTTCTAGAATTTTTAAAAAGTCTCCCCCTTACATTTGTTAAAAGATATGGTTTGGATCCTTGCTGACTGCGTTTCTAGGTCATGATTCTGGTTTTAACTACTGCTTCATGATTTATGGGAGTGTAGATCTTGCTATGTTCTACACACACCTTCTCCAGGGACTAATAAATGTCAAGTCTCTAGGGCAGCTTAGTGTTGTAAAAGCCTGATTACTAGAACTGGAATTGGTTGTACTATCAAGAGAAATCAGGTTACAGTTTAATGGGAAAGATAAATGATTGAATATTTTTTTAAAAATGATGTTTGATTATAAAGGCTTTGGAGAGTGAACCCTTGACAAAAATAGCACCTGTGCTCTATCATTTTTAATTTGAGATTTTCAAATACACCTTTTAGCTAACCTAGTCTCCTAAGAATCCTGAATGACACTACATATTGCCATCTACAAAATAAACAATACCTTTTGATTAACAAAAACAATATATTTTCTATTAAAAAAGGTTAAGAACAGTTGCAGAGATACTTATCCAGAGACCAACCCACTCCTAAGTATTTAACTAGGTGTCCTATCAAGTTAAAATGTCTGGCAAGTCTTCGAGCTAGTTTAATTGCATCAAGCACAATTGTGGCTTTAATACTAAAAAGTTTTGGAACACTGAGAAGAAATAAAATAAAATAAAATGGAAAAAACATGGAAAATGTCATGTAGATTACTTGGCTTTTATGAATACTGTCTCCATAATTAAATATTATAGGTATTGATCTTTTATAGATCAGGAAAGGGCTGCAGATGGATGGCAGCAGTGATTAAACAGTGTTTTAACATTTGAAAGCCATAGACTATGGCTCCAATTCTCTCACCTTCTTTTAAATTAGCTAGATAGCAGTGGGTTGCTGGTCACTACACACATTCTACAAGTGCCTTTCTGTATGAAACTTTACAGAATCTTGCAAAAGGAAAATTCAGTCATAGTCAAATTGAATAAAACACTAAAGAGTGAATAACTTTGCTAAACATATCTTATCACAGGCTTCTAATCAAAATTCAATCAAGGATATTTACCAGGACGTTTATAATATTGTGAAGCTAATATTGAGATGCTATAACCTAGAAGTACAAATATAAATATTAAATCCTATCCCTGGTGATGCCTATCATTCTCCTTGTAACATCTGAGGCACTCTGGTACTCTCTAGACTCGTCTAAATGTGGAATAAACTATGAGTTTCTTGAGCAGAAAAAATCTTTCTCTATTTAGAAAAACTAACAATAACAGCTGATCTTTATGTAGCACCTGCTGTGTTCTAGACACTATTCTAGGTGCCTTGCATATGTTGACTCGAAATACTCATAAAGCTTTGAAGGGATTTTTATTACTATTAGCATCAGCCCATGTTTTACTGATGGGGGAATTGAAGCACAGATGAAGGAAGTGAATTCCAAGGAATTTGCTAAAGACACACTGCTGATTAAGTGCCAGGATCCAGCTGGGATAACCCTGGCATATGTGCGTTTAACCACTGCAAAATCCAGGGCCTGCTTCTCAGGAGTTCACTTAATTTTGGTTGAATTAAAATAAGCAATTTAGTATTTTCTGATTATAGTTTACAGAAATCTTGCTTCTGAATCCAGAGGAATAATTTCAAAGCTACAATGTGGAGATACTTCTCTTTCCTTCTGTTTATTTTATAGGACAAGAAGGCATTACTTTCTTCTCTTGAGTTTATACATTTTTCTCTATAAGCTTTGAAAATCTTATTCTTGAGTGATAATTTCTAGAATTGGTTTGCTGTATGAAGATCATTATATTTTACCATTACTTGCTTTCTTTTCTTTTTTTTTTTAAGATTTTTAAAAATTTATTTGACAGAGATCACAAGTAGGCAGAGAGGCAGGCAGAGAGAGGGGCGGGGAGCAGGCTCTTCGCAGAACAGAGAGTCCGATGCGGGGCTCAATCCCAGGACCCTGGGATCTTGACCTGAACCGAAGGCAGAGGCTTTAACCCACTGAGCTGCCCAGGCGCCCCATACCATTACTTGCTTCCAAATGCTTCATCGTTCAACTGTGCTAACTTCTTGTGTGCCTGAAAAAGTGTTCAAAATATGTTAGAGAGCACATTTCTTTAAAGGGATTATTTTTTATTTAAAGGAATTTTATTTGCTATGATAAACATGATAAATTTATTCACAAAACAAGAATGTCTGGCATCATATTATGAACTGTGTTGTACAACTGGATTGTCACGTGTTATATCTCATTAAGATCAGATATAATTGCATCACTGATGGACTATGTTAAGCCAGAAGCCATGTTTCTATGTGCATAGTGGTATAAAATACATTCTCCCATTGTAATAGACCAGCTATGATGGATAACATAATCCATCCTCCTCTCCTCTGTTAACAGAATTCAGCCATACTTGAAATCATTAATTTTTGTACACTCCATTAAATAAAATGCATATCTAACATATAGTGAGGCTCTTGAAACACAATAATTTGGAACTTGGTTTGAATAGGTAATTTTATAGAAAATTCTATAATTGTTCAGGATTTTACATACATTAAGAAAAATCTATTTATGGGGCACCCGAGTGGCTAAGTGGGTTAGAGCCTCTGCCTTCGGCTCAGGTCATGATCCCAGGGTCCTGGGATCGAGACCCACATTGGGATCTCTGCTCAGCGGGGAGCCTGCTTCCTCCTCTCTCTCTGCCTGCCTCTCTGCCTACTTGTGATCTCTGTCAAATAAATAAATAAAATCTTTGGAAAAAAGAAAAAGAAAGATCTATTTATGATTCGGTAACTTTAGTTTGGTCTGATTTAATATTCTCAACAGGGCAGCATTTAAAGTTCCTAACTCTTTATGGGTTTCATAATAGTTAATTATTTTCATGTTTTTACTTATTATTATTTAATATAGGAATTTTAGAAATGATAAAGTTTCCAGTGAGTTAATGAAACTTATTCAAAACCTAGTGGGTGCTATATGCAGACAATGAATCACAGAACACTACATCAAAAACTAATGATGTACTGTATGGTAACTAACATAACAATAAAAAAGACCTCTAACATAGCTTGTTATTAAATATGCATAACTTTTAAAATAATAAACATTTTAATGAATGTTTATTTATTACCTTTAATATGATAGATATTGCTTGGGCACTCTTTCATTATATTATTGTTCCACTTATATAGTGTTTTCATAATGCCAGTTTTTCTCCAGATCTCAGAATAGCACTTTCAGAGACTTACCTATATTCAACGACTGTGACATTTGTGTTTTCACAAATCACAGTCTGCTTGACCTCCACATGCAGGGCCAGTTCCCTGGAATTTTAGAACAATTCACTCTTGCAACCAGCTGAGAAGAATCTCCCCAGGTTATGATATCTGGGTCTCTGTCTTTTTTCCAATGCTTGTATCCTAGTTGTGGTAACTTTTTGAGATAGGACATTAGGCCTTCTAGTAGAAGTAGTAGTACCTGGTTTTTGACGTTTCCTTTCGGAGGCAGTGTAGTTTAATACCAAAGAGGGCAGGTTCTCGTTGGCCAGTCTGTTCAAAATCTGCTGCACCACAAAGCCATCAGGTGACAGGAGCAAGTCCCTTAGCCTCAGGGCTGCTATACAGTTATGTGTTTTGGTTTGAATGACAGCCTCATCTCCCAATATGAATGAGTGCACTTGAATAATTTTGCTCTCTTGTAAATTTAATTAAGGTCAGTTCTCTAAAACATGGGGATGATGTTCGTTAACTTAAAATCTTGTTTACAGGAAAAAATATGATTACACATTAGGTACATGATAGAAGCCAAACAAATGTTAGTGTCCTGTCTCTTTCCCATTTATTCTTTAACATTAATTGTTATATATTTCTGTGCATGACAATGTTGATAGTCATTGACTCATTCATCTTTTCTCCTTCCTTAAAAATCTTTCATTATCCTGCAGACATACTCACAAGAGTGCCCAAAGATGTTATATACAAGAATGTTTATTATGGTTTTATAGATAATAGCAAACAGCTGAAAAATAATTTAATATTTGTCAGTACAAAGTGGATTTAATAAAATATTATAAATTTATTTTGTAGAATACTACTTAACTGTTGGAAAAAAGCATACCAATAATATGAGGAGATGTCCAGGATATAGTAACTAAAACAGGTGGAGCACATAGGATTTTTAGGGTAGTGGAAATACTTTGTATAGTACTATTATGGTGGGTACATGTCATTATACATTTGTCCAGGTCCATAGAATGTATAGCACCAAGAGTAAACCCTTATGTAAACTATGGACTCTGAGTGGTAATGATGTGTCAATGTATTTTCTTCAACAAATGTACCACTTCGGTGGGGAACGTGGATAGTGGAGGAAGCAATGCGTGTGTGAAGCAAAAGATATATACGAAATCTCTGTATCTTCCCCTCAATTTTGGTGTGAACCTAAAATTGCTCTAAAAATAAAGTCTATTTTATTTTGTCTTCTTTTACCTTTTTTTTTTTTAAATTTTTTGGAGGGTAGGAAGGGACAGAGAGAGAGGAAAAGAATCTTAGCAGGCTCTATGTCCACTGCAGAGCCAGACATGGGGTTTGATCCCACAACCCTGACAATATGACCTGAGCCAAAATAAAGAGTTGGATGCTTAACCAACTAAGCCACACACGTTACTCCAAATGAAGTCTATTTTTAAAAAAGGAAAGCAAATGGGAGAACACTATATGTCACATGAGGAGTGTCAAAACTATTAACAGAAATTAACTCTGAGACTCAGTTCAGGACATTTACTTTTCACTTCATGTCTCCCCATCTTTTTTTTTAAAACCAGGTCAGTTAACTAGTTCTAACAAAAAAAGCAGAATCTTTATTTCAGTCATATGTTCTTACAAATGATACTTTTCTTATTACAGATTTGGACGACTAAAATTTTAAATAAAAGAAAATTAAGTTTTGGCAGGGAATGTTGGCATTTCGTTCCTGCTAGTGAGCTATAAAGTTGATTCATTTTTAGAAAAGAATTTGGCAATATTTTTCATAGTTTAAGATATATGTAACATTTGACCCATCAAGACTATACCTAGGAATCTTGGAATAAATCCTTATGAAACTGTACAAACATGTGTATGGATTTATACACATGTTTTCAGAAACATCAGAGTTTGGTTTTATCAATTATGAAAGTGAAAAATTGAAAACAAGCTAAAGGCCCATTAATAGAAGTCAGGTTAATAATTTATGGAGCATGAGAAATTATGGTGCATAATAAACTATAATGCAAGACAATAGCTACAAAATTGGTAGGTTTGTACATGCTACCCTGGAAAAATGTCCATAGTACATAATTGTGTGAAGAAAGCAAATGGAACCCAATTTATTAGAAACAATTAATGAATAAGTACATATCAAAAATCTTACAGAATTTTATTACATTTAAGGCCTTCTGAACAACAATAAAAAACACCAATTCTATTTTATATAAGCCAAGCTCCAATTTAAATTATAGACAATTAAAATTATGATTTCCTATTTTTTTATGACTTCTCAAGTGGATTGTAAGCTTCTGGGGAAGACTTTCAATTTCCTATTTGTCTTGATCCTCCTCACATGTTGAAAACACATCATGGATTTCAAAGGATGATTCCCATGTTCACTATTCTTTTTCCTAAGTGTATGGGTTCTAGAATCAGAATGCCCATCTCTTAAAGCCCACTCCAAAACTTCCTAGCGAAGTGGCCTTACATAAGTTACTTAACTTCTTTGTGCTAGAGTTTCTTTATCTATAAAACAGGAAAAAAGTAATAACTATCTCATAGTTGTTATATGGATTAAAGGTATTCAGAGCATTACCTGTCATATTGTAAGTACTTGGTAGTTGTTAGATATCATATTAATGAGCTTTTAGAATATTGTAACTGAATTTGAAAAGAGAATAATATGACATTCCCTGCCTACCAGATGATGCATGAAGTTGGTGTCTTTGTGTTCTATTTAAAGCAAAAACCACTCTATTGTGTAAGACAAGAAAATTGTTTCTAACACTGAAAAATCTGTTTTCTTTTGGAGGTTATGGATATGCTCCTTGTCTCCTATCTTTCACTTATCCCATAATATCACAATAATCACACAATATGATAAACTCTAATATAATCATTACCGTTATTATTGGGGTTAGACCACAGAACTAACCTTTTGGGTCCTCTAGATGCTCATTCAGTCTTCAGAAATCCACCTGAAAACTGGTCCCTGACCTTGTTTCCTTTCTGTTGACGCTCCACCACTAAGCCACTTGAATTTCATTTGGGTCACCTACTCACTCCCCCCGCCCATTTCCTGACCATGATTACCACGTGTTTCATTTTGATATACTTTGTATGAAGAAAAAAAATATATATCAGGGCAGAGGATAGGTAAGCAACGAAGGCTGACAATGATAATGCCAACTACTTAGCAAAAACACGGAGGGACTAACAATGCTGCTGTAGTCCCCCATTGATTAAAAAATAAATAAACCAAAATAAAAGTAAAAATAAACATCTAAAAACACAAAAACAAACAAAAAGGATGTTTAGCAAAAGCAATTCTATTTTTTAAGCCTGTTCTATTTTTGAGTATCTCTAAAGTTTTCCTTGTTTATCCTTAACAGTCCTTTCAGAGAAATTACTTCCCACTGGAAGCAAATCTACATAACTTTTCTCCTAAAGGTTTATTTTATAATTTCTTATTAGCAGAAATAGCAAGAGAATGAGGGTTTAGTAAAATTTTCCTTTAGGGAATCATTGATGAAAAGAAAAAGATATTCTCCAAATATTTCCACCAAAATTTTATATAACCAATTTATTCTAAATAGAATGTCTAATCAAGAGAACCTAGAGATTAATATTGGTATTTCACATTTAAATTGTCCTTAGTCATCTACATTTTTTGTATGTGGCCTTATTTTTACATGTAGCCTTATTTATTTTTAATAGCAATCTATTAAGATCAGAAGTCTAGGTTTACTATTCCCATTTACAGATGAGATAATTGAGACTCAGTGAGGTATACTGCTAGATTCTCAACAATTAACATGGTGCAAGATAGAATAAATATTCAGTGAATACACAGAAGGTTTAAAGTTCACAAGGCTTTTGATTAAATAAGGGAGGGAACACATATATTTATTTTTTACCCCTTCCTCTAGAGATTCATTAGGCTGCATCTCTTATTTTAGAGATTATTCAATTCTTTTTCTTAAAATAATTTTTTCCCTGAAATGGTCAGAACTGTGAATATAGGTAGATTCTCAAAAATGTTCAGTATTAAAAAGCATGAACTTGAACAATGTTAATCACTTTAAATTTCACAAAGCTCATTGCTAAATGCTTTTTTATTTTTATACTGATGATCGTGATGAGAATAATAATGAAGAATTCCTCTTCACAAACATCTGAATTGCCTCCAATATATTTGAAAAACCTCCTATTAAGAGTCCTCTCAAAAATGTGTTTTTAAAAGCAAGTTCTGCTTTTTTTCTCAGAGATTATTGCTCCAAATGAGAAGAGTTTCTGCCAGGTTCCTATCATGCACACATTACTGTAAATGAACTAGTCAAAAACTTCATAAAATTGCTTTTTTACCAGTCAATGAGAACCAATTGTGAAAAAATCCATTTTTATTTATTTTTGTTTGTTTTCTTTTTCAGGATTAGTCTTATATTCAAGATTAGTCTTATATTGTCTTCAGTCCATTTTGCCAACATAGCTATTGGAGATAGGAAACACAATATTTAAAAACTGAACAATGACTATGTCACCATAGAAAGAGAAAGGTGTATTTTTTCATCACTCTCTAGGGAAAAGAAAGGACTTACTTCCACCAGAGGGAACTGTAGTTCTCAGATGTGAAGCTATGAGGCTTGCTTTGGAGCTGCAGTTATGGTGATGACTGACCAGGGTCGAGGCACCCTTTATTTTTCTATCATAGATAAACAAATTACAGTGCTTGCATGTGGGTGAGAAGATGAGGGCTGAGGAGAGAGAGAAAGGCAGAGGGGTTTGATATTTGACCTGTGCTGATAAATTGAATATCAGTGTCTGGAAGGAGATAAGCTGATCCTTAAACAACATGGGTCTGAACGATATGGGTCCCTCATACATGGATTTTTTATTTTTTTCATTATAGTACTATACATGTATCTTCTTTTTCTTATGATTTTCTTATGAACATTTTCTTTTCTCTCATTTACTTTATTGTAAGAATGTAACATATGGTATATATAACATACACAATATGTGTTAATAGATGGTTTCTGTTATAGGTAAATTTTCTGGTCAACAGTAACCTATTAGTGCTTTAGTTTTTGGGAAATCAAGTTATACATGGATTTTCAACTGCATGGTGGACTGGCATTCCTAACTTGTGTTGTTTGGGTCAACTATATATTTTAAATATGATTGAGATTGTGTAGCCAAAAAAAGAACAGCTAATTTAATTTGCTGTTCTTAAGATTAAGTAGCTAATCTTAAGGGCACCTGGGTGGCTCAGTCATTAAGCATCTGCCTTCGGCTCAGGCCCTGATCCCAGGGTTCTTGGATCTAGCCTCTCATCAGGATCCCTGCTCTGCTGGAAGCCTGCTTCTCCCTCTCCCACTCCCCCCTGCTTGTTTCCCTCTCTCGCTGTGTCTCTCTCTGTAAAATAAATAAATAAAATATTTAAAAAAAAAGATTAAGTAGATAAATAGGATCATGTTGTTGTTTTTTTTACGTGTATGTGCATGTGGATGAGTATTTTTTCAGTGTGAAGTTATTTTCGTGTGCATGTATATCATATAGCATATATTGTGTACTTGTGACAAATCCTCACTCTCAATCCCAGTTATACCAGCTCTCTACCTTCTCCATGTTCACACCAGGTAGCTCAACATGGTTGGGGAAAAAGACAAAACTATGTCCACTGATGTCACTTTAAATTAATGAGCACAATCTTAAGTGAGCCCTAGGCACTCTCTAGCAAGTTGAATACATTTCCTGGTATGTTCATACTCCCACTCTGAGACCACTATTGTTGCCTCCTTTCTCCTCTCTTTAATCCTCTAACACCCCTGCCTCCTCCTTACTCCCTGTATATGATCTTATCTGTTTCACTGAACAAAATGAAAGAAATGAAATGATTTATATACATTACTAATCTACCCATATTCTCTCTCTGCCTTCCCTTCTGTTTGGGTGATTTGCCCATTCACATCTCAGACCAGCCCTTCTTTTGGTCATACTGGCTTTCATCCTTTCAAGTACAACAGTGTTGTAGCATGTGCACTAGCAATGCACTAGTAATGCGTTCCTGCTCTATTTGGAATCATCCAGTTTTCCACTCTGCTGACTCATTCTCATGCTCATACAAATACGATGTAATATTATTCTTTTTAAAAACAAACGGACAAAAATCTTAAGCCTACATATATCCCCAGGTACTACTCAGTCTATCTGTCTGCTTTCAAGCAAAATTTATTAAAATATTTGTCTACATTTGCTATTTATAACTCCTCTCCCCTTATTCTTTTTGAAAATATTTTATTTATTTATTTGAGAGAGAAAGAGAAAGAGAGAGCACAAGCAGGGGGAAGGATAGAGGGAGAAGGAGACAATCCATTGAGCAAGGAGCCTAAAATGGGGCTTGATCCCAAGACTCTGGGACCATGACCTGAGCCGAAGGCAGACTTTTAAGTGAATGAGCCATCCAGGTGCCCCTCTCTGGTTATTTAACTGAACCTTCCCTAATTAGGCTTTTGTTTCCACCAGTTTTGCCAATCTGCAAAACAGATTTTGTCAAAATCACCATTGACTATCCTGTCAATTTTCAGTGTTTATTTGATCTATTAGTTCTCATTTTAGTGATGTATTGACTTCATCACTTTCTCCTTCTTGATACATGACCCTACAGGACTTTCTCTTCATTCTCTTCCCACTTCACTGGCATTCCTTCTCAGTCTCATTTATGAATTCACTGAATATTGGCATGTCCCAGAGTTCAGTTGTCAACACTTCCTTTATACCCTCACTCTTTTGGTGATCTCTCCACATAGTTTTAAACACCATTTATTCCAAGAGCTCCTAGATCTAGACCTCTAGCCTGAACTTCAGCATCACGTTTCTAGTTGTCCATTCAACTTCATGCAGGTGTCTAATACTCATTTCAAACTCAACATATTCCTAAACAGACTCCTTATTCCATAACTCTTCCCCATCTTCTCTTCCCACAGCCTTCATCTCAGTAAACAGAACTCTCACAGATGCCTTGAAACATTCTTACACATATTTAGGGACAACTTTGGGGCCTCCTTGACTCTTCTTCTTTTTTTTTTTAATCATACTCATGAATCTATTAACAAATCCTACAATCAACATCTTTGAAGCACATATAGAATCTGACCATTTCTACAACACCTGTGACTATCTTGGTCTAAAATGCTATCATTTCTCTTCCTGCTCCTGCCCATTTCTGTCCTTGCTTCTGCCCTAAAATACTACCATTTCTCTCCTTTCTTCTGTCCTGTCTTTAAAAGCACACCAGAGGATCCTATTAAAATATATGTCAGATAATGTCGTTTCCATTTTCCAAATCTTCAAATGACTTTTCCTATTTCTCTCAGACTAGGAGTCATAGTTTTTTGTTTTGGGGTTTTTGGAGGGTTTTTGTATGTTTATTTGTTTGTTTGTTTTTTGGTTGGGTTTGGTTTTAGAATAGCCTATGAGCCCTTTCTGGAATTTCTCTCCTCCATATTCTATGATCTATCCCGCACTTTCTGAGCTCTAGAGTGCTGGCCTGATTCAACAAGTATTTAGTGAGCCCCTCTAATGAGGTCAGCAGATTTGAAATACTGTGGGAAAAGTAATGAAGAACTTCTGGTGGCTTCCCTGCATTACCGTTAGGTTTGCTCCTGTTAGTTCTGTCTAAAACACTCTTTCACCACATCCGCATGGATGGTTCCTTTCCCTCCTCAGGTCTGTGCTGCAGCAAAGACCTGGCGCATCTTGCTTCTTTCTTCCCTTCCCACAGTAGTCTGCCCTACAATCTTAACCCTCCTGGGTTTTTCTTCATGCCATTTATTACTAATTTGCGTGCTCTACATTTAATTGTTTATTTGGTTATTTTATATTTCCACATGGGTGAACATATCAAAAGGTGTGTGGCAACAGAAGACAACAGGAGAGAGAAAAGAAAAATAAATATAACTTATTTTTAAAATCAGGGATATAAATAATATAGATGAAAAGCATCAAGGCTATATTTGTTGAAGCCTTTTTCATTTTTTTTCATTTAAGTATTTACAGTTGATCCTTGAACAGTTGGGGACTGGGAATTCTGACTCCTTGTGCAATTGAAAATCTGTAAGGAACTTGTAACTTCCCCAAAACTTAACTACTAATAGCCCATTATTGACTGGAAGCCTTACCAAGAACATAAACAGTCAATTAACACATATTTTCTGTATTATGTGTATTATACACTGTACTCATAATAAAATAAGCCAGGGAAAAGAAAATGATAAGGAAGAGAAAATTCATATACAGTTGTACTATAAAAAAATCTGTGTATAATTAAACCCAAACAGTTCAAACCCATTTTGTTCAAGGGCCAACTGTGCATTCCCTGTTCATATGCCAATATTAAGAAAAGAGAATACTGTGTGTGTGGCTTTTTTGGGCTCACTTATGAATAATAATTCTTCATTAACAAAGATGTTCTACTTGGCTTTTAAAAGACTGATAACAGAGTAGTGCTGAATAAAATTTTTCTGATTGTTTGGTTATCAAAATATTATCCAAATTCAAGCAAAGAGTGTGCAGCCAAAATATTGTCTATGCTAATTAAGAATTGGAGTCCTTGCTGGGAGGATCCAAGTGGCTCTCCACTCTGTTCATGGACATAAGCCAACCCTAATCTAGCTATTGGCTTTATTCATCACCCCAAAATATTTGTAGATAGTCTAATGCAATCAGAGTCTTTATTTCAATGTATATTTATATTTTGGTTTACTTGTTACAACATGTGATAAATACCTCTTAAATAATTTTCAGCATTTGTTGTTTAAAGTGGTTGTCTTTTCATTAGCAAAACAGAAAAGTAGAAACCATGTTTTTGAAATAGATTGTTTTTAAGGCTAACATTCATGAAGCTATCCATTTCATTGGAGTTGTATACCTATATTTTGATAACTGTCACTAACCTGGGATATGGCTTTGAAATTTCAAAACCTAGGCTTCCTTCTAGTGTTACTAGCAAAAGTAATAGTAAACTACTGTTTCATAATATTTTAAAAAAATATTTTAAAATAAAATTTAAAAATTACATTCATGACACAACGATTGTGCCAATAGGCTCTAACATATTAATTAGTTCTTTAGGGCTCAGTGGAAAAAAGCAGCCAATTTCTCATCATAGCAATCATCTTTTAAAACAAGCACTCAATGTTTCTTTCCAGCTTCCTAACTGATCACTTTCTCTAGAATCTGTGCAGCCATGGCAAACACAAACATCACTTATTCTAAACTGGCTCTGCAGAATACTTACTGATTTTGCTTCCTACTTCCTTCTTTTCAGAATTAGCTTACTGTATTTTCTCATAAAATTATATAAAAATTTCTCTCCTTAATACTAATCACAAGCTGCTTGTAATTAGGTGAACTAGAATAAAGGTTTAGCAAATCTTTCTTTCCAACAAGACAGTATGATCTTTGAGGGGAAGAGTGAATTCTTATTCACTAGAATCTAGCAAAGTGGTTCTCAGCCAGAGATGATTTTATCCCCCAGGGGACTTCTGGCAACGCTTGGGGTCATTTTCGTTTACCATGACTTGGGGGGAGAGGTGAGGGTGGCACCTAGTGAATAGAGGCCTATAATATTACTAAACATTCTACAAAGCACAGGACAGCTACCACAACAAATGATTATCTGGCCCAAACAGTGAATAGTGTCAAGGTTAGTAAATCTTGCTTTGACATTTGTCCATACGTGGTTTCTCCCTCTATGAAATAAATTTATCTGGTTTGGGATATCTGAATAGTGTTGCTAAATACCAACATTTGCTTTAATTTTTTTGTATGTTATAAATTTTATCTTTGTAAGATTTATTTACTTATTTGAGAGAGAGAGGGAAAGAGAGAGAGAGTGTGTGTGAGCAGGAGGAAGAGCAGAGGGAGAAGGAGAGAGAATCTCCCAGAGACTCCCGGCTAAGCACGAAGCCTGATGTGGGCCTTGATCTCACAACTCTGAGGCCATGACCTGAGTTGAGATCAAGAGTTAATTGCTCAACTGAGAGTCAAACAGGCACCCCTGTTATACATTTTAAATTACTATCATTTTCCTTTTATCTTAGTTTTTTATTTTTAAAAGATTTTATTTATTTATTTGAGATAGAACATGAGCAGGGTGAGGGGCAGAGGGAGTAGCAGATTCCTCACTGAGCAGGGATCCCAATGCAGGGCTCAATTCTAGGACTAAAGTATCAGTATGACCTGAGCCAAAGGCAGAAACCCAACCAACTAAGCTACCCATGTGTCCCTTCCATCATTTTCATCCTAATAGGACTTATCAAGACTTATGACTCTAAGGTCCCAGTTTTTCTTTTGCTCTCCCAATTTCTCACCAGCTTGAGTAGAAAAGAAAGAAGAAATTAAGGAAAGATCATACAGTTTTATATTATACTGAGCTAGTTTAAAAAAAAAAAAAAGCACGATGGTGTTTTCTGCAATCTGTTGAGATTTAGGTCTCATCTTGTTTCCATCATGGGATATAACCTCCAGTCTTACTTGTTCGTTTCAGATTGATAATTTCATCTATTTCAGTTCCTTAAAGATTTACCAGACTGTCAGATTAAAAGCTTTTTGAATAAGACATAAAAAGATTTTGAAATAAAAATACAAACTGTTTTAATAAGACTACTCTAGAGGAAGAAACTCTGGAACAGGATTACGGCAAGAACATTGTGGGAAGGAGACTTTGGATTTCTGATCTCAGGAAGAAAGGAGAAAGGCGGCAGGAGATGGCTCTAATTGTTGCTCTCAATTATGCTCTTCTTCTCCCCAAACACTTTGCCCACATTTATCACATTACTTCATTTTAAAAATTCCATGTTCCAAGAATTTGTTTACCTAATTTACTCTATTTCTCCTCTGCACCTTGGTGCATGCTGGTTATTTTTGCTGGAATATCCTTTTAACCTTTGTTTATTTGCCCACTCCTACTGATCCTTCAGGATTATGCTCAGTTTATCTCTAAGAAGCCTTTCCTGATAATCCACACCTCCCAAAGGAGTGCCTATCCTTCTTAGGCACTCTCTTAGCCCTTTGTTTTGTTTCCTAACAGAGCACTAAACACACTGAATTACAATTATTTACTTCTTGATCTCCTCCATGGGGAGAGGGACTGTGTCTTCTCTTCAGTGTCTAAGTAATTATTTTCTGAACAGATTGATAAAAGAAACGATAAAGAAAAAATGAATAAAGTCAAAGAGTTGTTGCAGTCTTTGGAGGTACTGGAAACTGAATTTGGGAGATGCCTAAAACCAACTTTTTTTTTTTTTTTTGACCCAACCTTTTAAACCTACATGAGAATTGAACATGCAAAGATAGAAAACAAAATCATTGTGTAAATTTTATTTTACATGGAACAAAACTTTCTTGTTTATTCTTATACTAAATTGTTATTTAGATAAAGTATGGTAAGAATTTCAGTTACTCATATCCCAATATCTCTGTGAAAGGAGTGAGCAACAAGAAGTGGCATATTCTACCTATGACACTGATTATTTGGCAAATTTATGCAAAATGTAAATTATAAGAAAATTACATAAAATTTGAGAATATGAGCAGATTCCCCTAAGTACATTCTCACAAAGACATTTGTATTGTGAAATCTAATCTCAAAGGGAACTTAGGGATCATCTAGACCTTCCTTTTTATCCTAAAAACAATATCCACAAACACTTGCATGGAAAAACAATACATATTGAATGATTGGAAACACAGGAAGAGGAAGTAGCTGAATAATTCTAAACATGGGAACTGTTCTTAAGAGGATATGCAGCAACCATGGGGTAGCTCAGTATCAGGCACAGCAAAGGTATTTGATTTCTTATCCTAATAGTAAACAACATCTGAGACTCACACCAAGGAAACATTGTAGTATAGTAGAATATGGATTGTCCTGATGGTCTGAACAGAATAGTTTAGGGCCTTAGAAAAACTTGTTGCTCCTGAGTGTGGATGAGAAAGGGGGTCCAAGTGAGGGGCTAATCCCTTCCACTGACCTGTTCTTAAGCATCTAGTATAGGAGTTGTTTGTCCCAAGCACATCAGTGACCATCTAAGATTAAATATGGAAAAGCCAAAAGTGAGCATGTGGTAAAACCACGTGTTGTTTTCTGTAAGTAATCATGCCTCCTGGAAGCTCAGTCCACAACATCTCTGTACAGAGCCTAGGAGACTTCATGTGGAAAGCCTGGCCCTAACAGCAACAGTACTTTCTAAAATCTCTGAGAGTGATGTGAGCTTTTCAAGGGAAGTCATCCGTCAAGGGGAATCACAACAGTTATATATGAATGAAAAGAAGACACCAGCTGAAGAAAACAATCCTATTTTGAAGTGGAAGAAAGTAAGGCAGTTGGGAAGACTGAAACACAAAATAAATTGGGTTTTTATTTTTTATTTTTAGTTTTCACATTGAACTAGGTTTTTTTTTTTTTTTTTTAAGATTTTATTTATTTGACAGAGAGAGAGATCACAAGTAGGCAGAGAGGCAGGCAGAGAGAGAGGAGGAAGCCAGGCTCCTTGCTGAGCAAAAAGCCCGATGCGGGCCTTGATCCCAGGACCCTGGGACCATGACCTGAGCCAAAGGCAGAGACTTAACCCACTGAGCCACCCAGGCGCCCGGAACTAGGTTTTAAGGTGGAAAAATATAATGATACCCAAGTGGTGATAACTATAACTTCATTTTATGATTTTACTGCTTTAGGTAGTCAAAGAACAACATTTCTAACAAAATATCGCCTTAGCTTGGTTAATTTTGAAATAGGCAAAGAAAGTAAGGATTATGATATTGGCTATTGGCTATATGGTCTGATTCAAAGAATATCAGTGGTTGATGCAAGTAAATTGTGATGTCAGCAGAGCAGAATGTATTATCACCTAGGACTTGGCCACATAAGGGAAGAAATCTAGGAAATAGAGTTTATATGAAATTTATTTTCCCTTGTGGGAAAAGTATATATTTCTTCATAAAACAAATGTTCTTTTTACTGGCATAAAAGGCAATATAAACATTTAGCCACATTGGGCAAAATGAAGTCTATAATGCTATCTTAAAATTGATGGTATTTTTCCAGACATTTTCTAAACTGTAATAGGAAATACTACAGGATTTTTCTATTAAAAAAAGTGTTCTGAAGTTGAACTTATCAAAACAGGAACAAAATTTTCAATAGCAGTATGAAAGTTGCAGCTTTTTGTGTAACTGAGAGAGGAATGAGACTTACAGTTTCAACTCCAACATGTCATTATTCCAATCCTTTCTAACAGAAAATTTTAAAAAAAGCCTTTTCTTGGGCATGTTAGAGAATTGAGGGTCAGGATAAACTATTGTCCTAAATCTGGACACACAATTGAATATGGAGAATCATAGTTAATATATACTTTCTTGGAGAAACAAACAAACAAGCCAGTAGGAATACTTAAATGGTAACCTTGGCATATTTCTGGAGGCTAAGTATGCACTAACATCATAGTTAGAAACTCTGGGGACCTTATAAGGTCTTTCACATTTTCATGGACTTTCCTTTCAGAAACCCTATAATATTCTTATGGTGAGGATCTGACAAAGATAACTTCTTAGCTCTGGCATGGGTAAGGAAAGAGTAATCATGGGAAGATATGTCCTGTATAATGTGTTATATGTTATATAATGTGTTCTATGTAGTAAATATCTACTCTTCAGAGGGAAAATAGTTTGCCAGAGCTCTATCTCACCTGGGGGAGAGAATTCTCACCCACTTCAGCTTCCTCTAGGCTTCCTGACTCACCTAAGGAGAACTATATCTATACCACCACAAAAAATACCAGTGAAGGTCAAAGCCAAGAGACACAGGCCCACTGAAAGACTGAGATTTAATCATAAAGCTATAGAATGCTTCTCCTGTACACACTACATCAACAGGGTATCAGTATAAGAGTGGATTATAGAGCAAAGAATGGAAAGGCACAGACTTTCTCTGAGGAGGAGTACACTGGAAGCGCAAATTCAAGAATAGAGACCAGAGTAAGAATACTATGAACATTTAGAGCTTCTGGTTCCAAACATCAAACATTAAACACAGCTCAGCTCCTATCTAGTAAATGTACATTTTTACACTGACAGTCTATTTATTTCACTTCCCATTATCCAATCCATGTCTTTATTTCAACAACAACAGAATTGTAAGTCATCCCCAACAAAGGCATTGCAAGGCATCACAAAGAATACACAGAGTCTGAAGAGGCAAAGCAAACATCAAAATTAGACAAATATGATACAGATGTTGGAATTACCAGACAGGGAACTTAAAATAACAATGATTAATATGTTAATGGCTGTAATGTAAAAAGCAGGCAATATGAAAAAAAAAATCATGGGTCTGAAAGCAGAAAGATGTAGATTCTAAGAAATTGCAAAGGAACATGATGCATTTCAAAAAAAGTAACAGAAAACCTTTGATAGATTCATCAGAAGACTAGACACAACTAAGGAAAGAAGAAGTGAGCTTGAAGATGTGCTCATAGAAACTTCCCACACTGGCATGCATACAGAAAAAAAAAAGAAAGAAAGAAAGAAAAAAAAAAGAAGTAAAAACCCTAGAATACAATATTCAAGAAATATGTGATAACTTTAAAAAAGTATAACATATACATAATAATAAAAAAAGATACAATGAAGCAGAAAAAATATTTAAAATAATAAGAGCAAAAGTGAACAACTAGCAAAATAAATACCAAAAAATCTGATTGTTTATATATAGTATTTAGCTGCAGAAAACCATAAACAAAGGAAATCTTAAAAGAAGGCAGAGAAATGAAAAATGTTCCTTATATAGTAACAAGTATAAGAATTATAGTTGGCTTATAGTCAGAAACCATGCAAACAAGAGAGTTGAGTGAACTATTTAGTGTTGAAAGAATCCTCCCCCATACACACATTGAATTATATATCCAGTAAAATAATCCAAAAATAGAGAAAAAAAGACTAAGATAAACAAAACTGCAGAAGACTGCCCATTCCTGCAAGAAATGTTCAAGAAAAATGTTTCAGGGAGAAAGAAATTATATAGGTCAGCAACATGGCTCTCCATAAGGAGAAGAATGTCAAAGAAGAAATACATGAAGGTAAAGTAAAATCTTTTATTTTTCTCATTCTTAATTGATCTGATAACTTTTTCTTCAAAATACTAATGGTAACAATGTCTTGGATGATTATAGGATATGGATAAGGGAAATGAATGACAGCAATGTCAAAAATAATGAGAGGGAGAAACTGGGAATATTCTGTTATAACATACCTGCACTATATGTGCAATACTCTAGCATTATGTGAAGGTAGACTTAGACTAGTTGTAAATGTATATTGGAAACTCTTGTGAAACACTAAATGGTTCCTTTGAACTATAATTGATATGATAAAAAATGAGAGAGATGGAATTATATAAAATACTCAAACCCAGAGAAGACAGAAGAGGGAATGGGAGGAAGAAACAAAGAGGAAATACAGTTAATAGAAAACACAAATGTGTTAGATCTTAATTTGATTCTATTAATAAACACTTAAATATGAACGACCTAAATATACCAATTAAATGACAGAGATTTTCAGCCTATAACCATATAAGACTCAACTATATGGTGTATACAAAAAACTTCTTTAAATAAAGACTTTAAGAAAAACTTCTAGCTGAGTTTTCAACTAGATATCAACTCACATCCGAGTCAATAAACTAGAGATCAATCTGAAGACTGGTGGAACAAAATCCACAACTAAATATAGAGAAGAAGCTATATCTGAAAGTTTAGAAAGGTCAGAAAAGTGGAGAGAGGCTGCCCATAGGAAGCAGGGAGATGTACATGTAGAGAGGACAGAGAAACAGGCCCTGTACCAGGAAACTCACACAGGGAAAATGAATCCCCATAATGTTTGGCTTTAGAAATCAGAGGGGCTGAATTCCATGTTGTTGTTGTTGTTTTTAAGACCAGTGGGACTTGGAGCCCGGAGCTTTAACAGTCAGCTGACTGAGCACCGGGTAAGTCAGGAGGGTGAATGATAGCTGAGTTGCCATCCTTAAGGAGACAACAGGCTGCACAAAGAGGCAATGTATAAATGGCAGTTTATACAATGGCAAGGGCAAACAGGAGACAGATCTGTTCATACTGATTTCAGAGCATATTGTGGGATTTCTCTAAAAATAAGGGAGCTTCCAAGTGTCATTTTCCTTCCCTGCCCCCAGAATAAACACAGAGCAACCCATGGGAGGTAGTGCTGCACAGACATTTGCTACTTAATCTGCTAGCAGTGTGCCTTGCCCACAAGTTCTCCTAAGGACTTGCCCACTCCAAGCCTTCTAGCTTTGGCCCTGCACTCAGGGAAAATTCTGTCTTAGCCTTATGCACACCATGCCCTGCTGCTGGGTGCACAGTTGCCATGTGCCACACCCAGCTGTATCACCACACTCAGCTGTGCACCCATAGCTACAGTAACATGATAGACCCAACTTGGCTAGCCTCACACCCCTGGCTGCCCCAGCACACAGCTCTTAGCCCCCACAATTCTTCAGGGGATCTAGCATAGGACTAGTGGCTCAGTGCAAATTTTACTAACACTACTGCCCTACACCCAAGTTCCCTGGTGGACACACCCACTCAGAGCTGGCCTGCTTGGGTCCCACTAACACCACAGGGAACAAGCACAGCCCCCAACATGCAAAGTCAGTGCAGATGACTGCACTGAAAGGAAAAGTGACCAGACACAATAACAAGGCCTAAGCAACACACAGGAGACTCTCCTGAAGTGCTAGATTCTGGTGAACAGAGAACACTACACTGCATGGCACTCCAGAACCTGTTCTTCATAAAGTCACTACTTCCAGGAGCAGAAGACATTGCCAACTTTCTTAACACACAGCAACAGACACAGAGAGGCACATAAAAGGAGGGGAGGGAGAAATTTATTCCAAATGAAACAACAGGACAAGACTTTGGTCACAGATCTAAGCAAAACAGGTATAAGTAACATGCCTGATAGAAAATGTAAAGCAATGATCTTAAGGATTACTTTTTGGACTTGAGAAAAGAGTGGAAGACATGAGTGAGACCGTTAACACAGAGATAAGGAATAACATATAGCAGAGATAAAGAGCTCAATAAATGAGAAGACAAACTTACTTGATAGAATTAAAACAAGATGGAAAAAACAGAATAAATTGGTGACCTAAAAGATTAATGAAGAGTTATCAAGCTGAACAAAAGAGAGAAAAAAAATTATGCAAAAAGAGAATAGACTTAGAAAACTCAGTGACTCCATCAAATGTAATAATATTCATATTATAGGAATTCCAGAAGAAGAAGAAGAAAGAGGAAAGGGGACAGAAAATTTATTTGAAGAAATAATAGCTGAAAACTTTCCTAATCTGGGGAAGGAAACAGATATCCAGATCCAGGAGGCAGAGAGAACTCCCATTCTCTCGGCAAAAGAAGACCCAAGCCAACACATATGGTAATTAAATTGGCAAAATATAGTGATAAAGAAATATTTTAAGAGAAGCAAGACAAAAGAAATCAGTGACTTACAAGGGAAAACCCATTAAGGCAGAAGACTTTTCAGCAGAAATTTTGCGAGCCAGAAAGAGTGACATGATATATTCAAAGTGGTAATAGGAAAAATCTATAGCCAAGAACACTCTGTCCATCAAGGCCATCATTCAGAAGAGAAGGGGAGATAAAGAATTTCCCAAACAAGCCAAAATTAAGGAGTTTGTGACCAGTTAACCAGCCCTGCAAGAAATATTAAAGGGAACTCTTTGAATGGAAATGAGACCCAAAATGAGAGTCTTAGAGATGTGAAACAAAAAAGCAGTAAAATTGAATATTTCTGTTAAAAAATCAGTCAAGAAATTCACAACAAAATATATAAAATATAATAACATATACCTAAAACATGTGGAGGAAAGGAAAAAAGAATGAGTTCAAACTACATGTAGAAGAGGTTAGATAAAAACCTAGTGGTAACATATATCAAACCCATTAATAAATATGCAAAGAATAAAGAGAAAGAAATGTATCCCATTTCAAAGGGATACATACACCCCTGTGTTTATAGTAACATTATTTATAATAGCCAAGATATGGAAGCAGCTCAAGCATCCATCAATTGAAGAATGGATATAGTAGAGGTATACAATTCAGTATTACTCAGACATAAAAAAAAATGAAATCTTGCCATTTACAATGATGTGGATGGAGCTAAAGAGTATTATGCTAAGCAAAATGAGTCAGTCAAAGAAAGACAACTATCGTAATGATTTTAGCCACATGTGGCATTTAAGAAACAAAATAAATGAACAAAGGGGAAAAAAGAGAGAAAACAACAAACCAGGAAACAGATTCTTAACTATAGAGAACAAACTGATGGTTAACAGAGAGGAGGTAGGTAGAGGGATGGGTGAAATAGGTGATGAGATTAAGGAGTGCACGTGTCATGATGAGCACCAGGTGATATATGGAATTGTTGAATCATTATATTGTATACCTGAAACTAACATAACATGGTATGTTAACTGACTGGATTTAAAATAAAAACTTAAGAAATGTAAATGTAAAGACTTTGATAGATTAAAAATAAATGAAGTAGCAATATTAATTTTTGGAGAAAGCAGAATTGAGAACAAGGAAATTTATATGTAATAAAGAGAAGCATTACATACTAATGAAGGGTTCAGTTTTCCAAGAAGACAAAAACAATACTAAACATGTATGTTTCTAACAAGAAATTGTCAAAATATATGAAACAAAACCTGATAAAACTGAGAGGAGAAACAGGAAAAACTACTATTATAGTTGGATGCTTCAATAATCCTCTTTCAGAAATTATTAGATCAAGCAATCAAAAAATTAGCAGGGATATAATTGACCTAATCAATACTATCAACCAACTTGATCTAATTGATAGTCACAGAATACTCCATCCCACAACAGCAGATTACACATTCTTCTCAGACTAGAATGGAATATTCATCAAGATAGAAAACATCCTAGATATTAATAGGTACATTAACAAATTTAAAATAATAGAAATCACAGAAAGTATAGTTACAGACCATAATGGAATTAAACTGGGTATCAATAACAGGGAAATATATAGCAGTAAATGCAATTCATCAGAAAAGATCTAAAAACAATAACCTAAGCTGCATGTTTAGAAAACCAGAGAAAGAAAAGCAATTTAGGCATAAAGCAAGCAGAAGGAAAGAAATAATGAATATTAGAGTAGAAAGCAATAAGGTTTACAGCAGAAAAGTTGCAGAAACAAAAACTGTTGTTCATTGCCTGTAAGAATGCATAATAGTACAGCTAATTTAGTAGTCAGTTTGGAAAATTCTTACAAAACTAAAGATACTCTTACCATATGATCCAACAACTGTTATCCTTAGTATTTACCAAAGGGGTTGAAAACTCATGGACACATGAGTTTATAGTAACTTAATTTATAACTGCCAAAACTTTGAAACCATCAAGTCATCCTTTAGTAGGTAAATAGATAAATAAGCTATGGTACATCCAAACAAATATTATTCAGTACTAAAAACAAATGAGCCATGAAGACATGAAATAAAGAAAAAAGACGTACATTACTAATATTAGCAAAGAAAGAGTAGTTATCACTACTCATGCCATGTACATTAAAAGCTAAAAAATTATAAATGAACAACTCTGTTCTCATAAATTTTATACCTTTGATTAAATGGACTAATTTACTGAAAGAAAAAGACCAACAAAATTTATACAAGAAGAGATAAATCATCTGAATAGGCTCATATCTATTAAAATAATTGAATTAATAATAACTTTCCCAAACCAACTGCACTAGGCCCATTTGAATATTCTAGTGAATTCTACCAAACAATTAAGGAAGAAAAGATACCAATTCTTTAAATGTCTTCAAAAAAAAAATTGAAGCAGAGATAGTACTTCCTAACTCATTTTATGAGGTCATTATTATTATCTCAGTACTAAAATAAAATAAAGTCTTTAGAGGAAAGGAAAACTATAATGACACTTATGAATATAAATACAAAAATCCTCAATTATTATTAGCAAATAGACTATCACAATGTATAGAAACAATTATACATCATGGCCAAGGGGGATTTATTATAGTTATGCAAATTTTTCAGCAGGCTGAAGAAGAAAATGTATAGGATTATATAAATTCATGCAGAAAAAAAAATGAAAAAGCCCTATATCTATTCATGATTTTAACTATCAGGAAAATAGGAATAGACAGGATCTTAAACTTGATCAAGAACATCTGTAAAAAACCTATAGCTAACATCAAACTTCATGGTGAGTAAACAAAAAAAAAACCCCCGGAAGATCAGAAAAAGGTAAGAATGTCCTCACTCAGCATTATATGTAAAGTCCTAGCTAGTTCAATAACACAAGAAAAAGAAATAGTTGTGTTAAAAAATGGAAAGGAATTGTTGTCCTACTCACAGATGACATGATTATATATGTAGAAACCCTAAATATTTATTCTAGAAATAACACAAACAAAAACCATCTTGGAATTAATAAACAATGTTAGCAAGATCATAGGATGAAAATGTTAATATGTAAAAGTCAATTGATTTGTTGTAACTATCAGCAATGAACAACTGAAATTAGAAACTGAATAAAAACCACTTAAATACCATGAAGAAAATTAAACAGGTATATGTCTAATACAATATGTATAGGATCAATATGTTGAAAACTAGAAAACACAGATGAAGGAAATCAGAGTATCTCAAGAAATATAGTTAACATGTCAGTTCTTCTCAATATGATCTATACCATCTTTTTTTTTTAAAGTAAACCCTATGCCAGCATGAGACTTGAACTCAATACCCCGACATCAAAAGTAGCGTGCTCTACTGACTGAATCAGCCAAGTGTTCCTTCCCCACTTGCTCTATAGACTCAATTTAAGCCATACCAAATCCAAGCAAGAGGTATAAATATTAAAAAATTACTTCTAACATTTATATATTAAAGGAAAATACCTAGAGTAGCCAGCGCAATACTGAAGAACAAATTTGGATGATTAACACTTCATGTATTAGTTTTCTCTTGCTGTTATAACAAATTTTCACAATCTGGGGGGCTTAAAGTAATGTACAGTTGACCTTTGAACAATGTTGGTTTGAACTATACAGGTCCACTCGTATGCAGACTTTTTACAGTATAATACTGTAAGTGCATTTTTCTTCTTTATGATTTCCTTAATAACATTTTATTTTCTTCAGTTTACTTTATTTAAGAATATAATATATAACACATATGACACAGAAAATATGTGTTAATTGGCTGTTTCTCTTATCAGTAAGGCTTCTGGTCAACAGTAGGCTGTGGTTAAGCTTTTGGTGAATCAAAAGTTGTATGCAGGTTTTTGACTCCCTGTGGGGTAGCACCCTAACCCCTGCTTTGTTCAAAGGTCAACTGTGTTTATGTTGTCTTAGAGTTCTGGAGGTCAGTAGTCCCAAATGGGTCTTGTTGGGCTAACATCATGCTGTGTTCCTTTGAAAACTCCAGGGGGAAATGCATTTCTTTGCTTTATCCAGCTTGTAGTAAATGCCTGAATCCTTAGGTTGTGGCCTTTTCTTTTTTGAAAGCCAGCAATTTTTGGTCAAGTCATTCACATGCTGCATCACTCTGACAGACCACTTCGGTCTCCCTCTTACAGCTACAAAGACCCTTGGAATAACATCAGGGACTCCAGATAATATAGGATAATCTCCTCAATTTAAGTTCACCTAATTTGTGACTTTTTTGTTAGGGAATTGCAAATGTCGTTGCCTCTTTTTTTTTGTTAACAGCTTTATTAAGGCATAATTAATATCACATATTTATATAAATTGATGAATTTGGATATATTCATATAACTGTGATACCATCATCATGATTAAAAGAATAAACATATTCATCATCTCCAAAAATTTTCTTGAGTCTCTCTGTTTTCTTTGTATGTTTATTTTGTTTGTAGTAAGAACACATAATATGAAATATAACCTCCTAACTAGTTTTTAAGTGTGTAATACTGTATTGTTAATTACAAGTACTATGTTATACAGCAAATCTCTGGAACTTATTCATCCTGTGTAATTGTGACTTTATACTTATTGAACAACAATTTCTCATTTCCCCCTCACTATCTTCTGCTTCTATAAGTCTCACTATTTTGTATACTGCATATAAGTAGAATCATGCAATAATTGTCCTGTGGTATATTTTTCTTATTTCACTTAGCATGATGTCTTCCAGATCTATTCATGATTATCACAAATGGCATTAACCTTTTATAAGGCTGAATAATATTACATTGTATGTATATACAACATTTTCCTTATCCAATAATCTATCAGTGAACATTTGGGTTGCTTGCTTATCTTGGATATTGTGAACAATGCTTCAGTGAAAATGAGAGTACAGATATCTCTTCAAGATCCTGATTTCAATACTTTTGAATATATATCCAGAAGTGGGATTACTGGATATTATGATAGTTCTATTTTTAATTTTTTTGAGAAGCTTCCATACTATTTTCTAACATTTGTTATTGCTTGTCTTTTTGAAGACAGTCATTATAACAGATGTGAGGTGATAGCTCATTGTGGCTCTGATTTTCATTTCCTGATGATCAGTGATCCTGAGCACTTTTTCTTGTGTCTCTTAGCCATCTGTATGTCTTTTTTAGAAAAATAGCTATTCCTTTTTTTTTTTAAGATTCTATTTATCTATTTGAGAGAGAGAGAGAGCACAAAAGTAGGGAGAAGGGCAAGGGGGAAGCAGGCTCTCCACTGAGCAGGAAGCCTGACTCCTGGCTCAATCCCAGGACCTTGGGATCATGAACCCAGCTGAAGGCAGATACTTAGCTGATTGAGCCATCCATGTGCCCTGAAAAATATCTATTCAGATCTCCTGCCATTTTAAAAATAGAATGGCTTGTTGTTGTTGTTGGTTTTTTTTGCTATTTAATTATGTACATTATTTATGTATTTTTGATACTAAATCTGTTACTCAATAAAGTAAAATTGACAAATTGAACTTTATTAAGAATTTCTGTTCTGTAAATAATACTATAAAGAAAATGAAAAAGTATCCCATAGACTGGAAGTAAATATCTGCAAAACACATATCTGATAAAGGAATAAGGGACTGATATTTAAAATATAAAGAACTCTTAAAACTCAACAACAAGAAAATAAGTAAAAATGATTTAAAAAGTCTAAGTCGGGGCACCTGGGTGGCTCAGTGGGTTAAGCCTCTGCCTTTGGCTCAGGTCAGGATCTCAGGGTCCTGGAATCGAGCCCCACATTGGGATCTCTGCTCAGTGGGGAGCCTGCTTCCCTCTCTCTGTCTTTGTTTGCCTCTCTGCCTACTTGTGATCTCTCCTTTCTGTCAAATAAATAAATAAAATCTTTAAAAAAGAGAGAAAGTATTAAAAAATTAAAAAATAAAAAGTCTAAGTAGTTACTTCAATATAGAAATTATATAGGTGGGGCACCTGGGTGGCTGGTTCATTAAGCATCTGCCTTTGGCTCAGGTTGTGATCTCAGGGTCCTGGGAGTGAACCCCACACTGGGCTCCCTGCTCAGCGGGAAGCCTGCTTCTTCCTCTCCCACTCTCTCTGCTTGTGTTCCCTCTCTTGCTGTCTCTGCCTGTCAAATAAATAAAATCATTTTAAAAAAGAGAAATTATATAGTAGGGAAAAAAGGTGGAAAATAAGCATACGAAAAGATGCTCAATATCATTTGTCATGAGAGAATTGCAAATTTAAGCAATGAGGTACCATTGTGCAAATGTTAGATTGGCTCAAATCTCCAATTCTATCAAAACCAATTGCTGGCAAGAATTCAGAGCAACAAAAATACTCATTCATTGCTAATGAGGATACAAAATAGTACAGCCACTTTGGAAGATAGTCTAAAACTTTGTAAAGCTAAATATGGTATTATGAACTAGCAGTTGCACTCCTAGGTTTTTACCCAGGTTATTTGAAAACTTATTTCCACACAAGGACCTGCATACAAGTGTTTAAATCAGCTGTATTCAAAACTTCCCCAAACTAGAAGCAATAAAGATGTCCTTCAGTAGGTGACTGGATTACTAAACTGTTATACATTCATATCATGTACTATTATTTAGTGATAAAAAATGAGCTATCATCCCCCAAAATACATGGAAGAATCTTTTACGCATATTGTTTAGTTAATGCTAGTATGAACAAGATACTTAATATATGATTCCAATTATATGACATCCTGGATAAGCAAAACTAGACAATAAACAGATAGGTATTTGTCAGGAATTGGACCGGTGAAGAAGTAGGGTGGTTTGAATAGGTGAAACACAGGATTATTTCAGATAATGAAACTGTTCTGTATGATACTGTAATGTTGAGTAAATGACACCATACATTTGTCAACCCCTTTAGAATCTTGTAGCACAAAATGTGAGCCTCATTATATACAAATTAAAAAAATTGGGAATTGAATGATACAAGGATAGAATGCAGAATTGGCAAAACAATCTAATCATTTGAAACACTCATGTGAAACAACCTCAGAGAAGAGGTGGAAAATAGGCTGCACACCTAATAACTCTGTAAATGAATGGATTTTAAAAGGACTAAATGTAAGAGCAAGAGTACAGTGACACTGCACTCTAATAATGAACTGTTTCCTCCTGGGGAACATGTCAACAACTATGATCTGCTTTTGTTAGTTTCTAGAGGTGGCCATAAGTATCACAAACTGTAGCTTCTCCTACAGAAATTTACTGTCTCACAGTTGTGGAGACCAGAAATCTGAGATTGTGATATACTTAGGGCTATGTTCCCTCTGAAGGCAGTAGGGAAGGTTCTGTCTGCTCTAGGCGTCTCTCCCAGATCCTGGTAGTTCCTTAGTTGTAGCCAGGAGATATTTACTCCATTCTTAACATGGTGTTTGTTGAAGGAGATCATTGAGAGGAGGTGTTCAGAGTTGATCGACAAGCTGGACCTTGGCAGTTAGAGGCTTCTCATTGCCTCCCCTGTCCTTTGAACGCATGCCATGCCCATCATTCCTATAGTGGGAACTTTCTTTAAGCACAAAGCCTTGAGAGAACAATGTGTTGTTGAGACCAACTGAATTTTTACAATTCTAGTGGGCAGGTATAGAGATCTACTCATCCTGTGGCTGCTTAAGACAAGACTGGTAAGTAAGTTGCCTTGTTTCCTGCCACCTACCAATTTGGAGTAGGCTCTTTCTTCAAACTCTCCATACCCTCTGTCTACAGTGGTCGTCAGTTTCAGATTTCACTTGAGAAGCTTCTGAGGTTTTAAACAGACAGTGATCTCTTTATGTGTTTATCTGTACCCAGATTTCCCCCTTTTGTAAGAATCCTACTCACATTGAGTTAGGGGACCACCTGAGTGGAGGGTTCAGTTTGGTTTGATTTGAAAAACTAAAATTATTATACAAATCTAACTGAGGAACTTTCTGCAAAATTTCTGATCAATGCTTCTCAAAATTTGTCAAAACTTTCATAGTACTCAATAAGAAAAGCCTGAGAAATGATCAGAATCCAGAGGAGCCTAAGGGGACATGACAAATATATTGTGTCTCCATGGATGGGATTTCAGAACATAAAAAGGATGTTATGTAAAAACTAAGAAAATCTGAATAAACTATAGAATTTTAATTAATAACAATATATCCAAATTAGTTAATTATATATAACTAAATTACCATGGTAATTTAAGTTGCTAATGATAGGGGAAATTGTGTATGTAATACATGAAAACTTCTGTACTAAATAATAATTCTGTAAATTTAAAATTATTCTAAAATAAAAAAATAATAATCATTTTTTAAAGGAATGAATTGTTTGCCTTGGGCCCATAACCTACTCTTTCATCCTAAATCCTTTTTCTCTAAGGCAATTAAAGATAATTGCCTTGTATATTTTTACAACGTAGTTACTATTTAGGAAATATAAATTCATGATTTCCACCTTTGTAACTTTATTGAATTTGAAAAGTAATGTTATTTTTTCTCCTTAGATGCAGTTTCTATTTTGTAGTGAAATAACTTCCCTATTATTTCAAAAAAGTGGATTTTGTCCTTGCTTTTTTGCTAACTAGTTATTTGACTTAGACAAATCACTTAACACTGAAGAAGTGATTTGCAGACTTTTCACTTACCTTTTAATACTGCTTTATTTAAATCCTATACATATATACATGCAAATTGTATATACTAAAAATTAACTAGTGTCATATATTTTTGCCTTCACAAAATCATCATAATTGATAAAAATTCAGCTAATGTAAAGAATCTTGGAATTTTACTTTTTTAAATAATGTGGAATTTCCCATGCAAAGGAGTCCACAAATCCCAAACAAAAAACTATAGTACTAAATGACCTCAAGTTCAATAATTCACTAAATATATGATTGTATTTAAATTCATGAATCCCAGTATAGTCAAATACCTTTCTAATGTGTCTGGGTTGCAGAGGGGCCTTTAGCTTTGTGTGTCTGATATTTATTCATCTGGCCGTTGATGTAGTCAACAGATGTATGCATCTCTTCATGCTGAGGACTGTGGTAGGTGCTAGGGATATAAGATAAAAGGACACAGTTCAGCTCTGTGGTCAAAGTTTATACATATAACAACAACAACAATGATAATAATAATAATAATAATACATGTATGCATGGTCATTTGATTCCTGCATGATTATTTAGAAGTTTCTAAAGTCATTAAGAAAGCAATTTAGAAAACTATATTTGCAATGAGCAGGGAAAATAAAACATCTTTTCCATGACTAGTGAATTTTTTTTTTCTTTATGCCAGCAGGATATCATGTAAGTGATATTTTTAGGAGTGAGGCTGAAAGAAAAAGTATACGTAAGTAAACGAAAAATTCTCAAGCCAAAAGGGAAGAGCAGAGAGCATGCGTGCATTAAACCTTCTGTTTTATCATTGTGAGACACAGCTTCCCCAGACACAGTCCTCTCCTTCAATAACCATTTTATAAAGTAAATGTTCTTTTTTTAAATTTTTTTAAAATTTATTTATTTGTCAGAGAGCTAGAGAGAGTGAGCGAGCACAGGCAGACAGAGTGGCAGGCAGAGGCAGAGGGAGAAGCAGGCTACTTGCCGAGCAAGGAGCCTGACGTGGGACTCGATCCCAGGATGCTGGGATCATGACCTGAGCCGAAGGCAGCCCCCTAACCAACTGAGCCACCCAGGCGTCCCTATAAAGTAAATGTTTAACAAATATTCTTTTATGATACTAAAAGAGTAGTCTTTAAATAGCTCTCCTATGTATAATAAATTTAAACATGATTAGAATTTTCTACCGGATTCCAAAGTAGGATTTCTCTTTTAGTTGTTATCTGGACCCAGGTGTTACCAATTGAAGTCCTGGTTATTTTTTTCTCTGATTAGTTGATCTAGTTTTAATTAAATGCACTATTAATATGTAAAATTAAGTGCTTTAATTTTCTCAAGACATTAAAAGAAAAATACTATTTTCTATTAAAGTAATTAGATATATTTATTACAATATAATCCTTTTGACTTGAAAATATTTTAGTATATTTACAGCATTAACTGTAGCAACATCATTATGTTCTAATAATAGTAAGAAGAATGATCACTTTCTAGAAATATCTGTTTTTATTTTTAAATTAATAGCTCAATAAAATTGTATCCTGTTAGGTTTCACAGTTGTGTCACTTTTACTATAGTGAATTAATAGCTAGAATTTTTCACCTAAGTAGGCAAAACTTCCAAAATACAATTGCTTTTAATCTCATAAAGACATTTTACAAAAATTGGATGAATTATCTTCCTTTACATTTCTACATCTAAACTGATTGTATGTCAATTATATATAGCTAAATATATGCATAACATAAAACTTACATTTTTGATATCATAATATGCCAAAATATTCAAACACATATATTTATTAATCTTATCATAGAACATTACTATGACCAAGAACCAGACATAATATTATTTGAATACCCTATCTTCCAAAGAGAAATTAAGGAGTTGATCCCATTTACAATTGCACCCAACACCATAAGATAACTAGGAATAAATCTAACCAAAGAGGCAAAGAATCTGTACTCAGAAAACTATAAAGTACTCACGAAAGAAATTGAAGAAGACACAAAAAAATGGAAAAATGTTCCATGCTCATGGTTTGGAAGAATAAATATTGTGAAATTGTCTATGCCACCTAAAGCAATCTACTTGTTTAATGCAATCCCTATCAAAATACCATCAATTTTTTTTCAAAGAAATAGAGCAAATAATACTAAAATTTATATGGGCCCAGAAAAGATGCTGAATAGCCAGAAGAATGTTGGAAAAGAAGGCCAAAGTTGGTGGCATCACAATTCCAGACTTCAAGCTCTATTACAAAACTGTCATCATCAAGACAGTATGGTACTGGCAAAAAAACAGACAATAGATTGATGAAACAGAACAGAGAGCCCAGAAATGGACCTTCAACTTTATGGTCAACTGATCTTCGACAAAGCAGGAAAGAATGTCCAATGGAAAAAAAAAAATAGTCTTTTCAAAAAATGGTGTTGGGAAATTGGAGATCCACATGAAAAAGAATGAAACTGGATCATTTCCTTACATCACACACACAAATAGACTCCAAATGGATGAAAGACCTCAATGTGAGACAAGATTCCATCAAAATCTTTGAGGAAAATGCAGGCAGCAACCTCTTCGACCTCAGCTGCAGCAACTTCTTCCTAGAAACATCACCAAAGACAAAGGAAGCAAGGGCTAAAATGAGCTATTTGGACTTCATCAAGATCAAAAGCTTTTGCACAGCAAAGGAAACAGTCAACAAAACCAAAAGACAACCAACAGAATGGGAGAAGATATTCACAAATGATATATCAGATGAAGGGCTAGTATCCAAAATCTAGAAAGAGCTTATCAAACTCAACCAAAAAAACAAGTAATCCAATCAAGAAATGGGCAGAAGACATGAACAGACATTTCTGCAAAGAAGACATCCAGATGGCCAACAGACACAGGAAAAAGTGCTCCACATCACTCGGCATCAGGGAAGTACAAATAAAAACCACAATGAGATACCACCTCCCACCAGTCAGAATGGTTAAAATTAACAAGTCAAGAAATGATAGATATTGGTGAGGATGCAGAGAAAGGGGAACCCTCCTACACTGTTGGTGGGAATGCAAGGTGGTGCAGCCACTCTGTAAAACAGCATGGAGGTTCCTCAAAAAGTTGAAAATAGAGCTACCCTATGACCCAACAATCACAATAATAGGTATTTACCCTAAAAATATAAATGTAGTGATCTGAAGAGGCATGTGCACCTGAATGTTTATAGCAGCAATGTCCACAATAGCCAAACTATGGAAAGGACCTAGATGTCCATCAACAGATGAATGGATAAAGAAGAAGTGGTATATATACACAATGGAATACTATGCCCCCATCAAGAGAAATGAAATCTTGCCATTTGCAATGACATGGATGGAACTATAGGATATCACGCTAAGCGAAATAACTCAATCAGAGAAAGACAATTATCATATGATCTCTCTGATATGAGGAATGTGAGAGACAGGATGTGGGGTCCTGGGGGTAGGAAGGGAAAAAATGAAACAAGATGGGATTGGGAGGGAGACAAACCATAAGAGACTCTTAATCTCAGGAAACAGACTGAGGGTTGCTGGAAGATGGGAGGGAGGGATAGGGTGGCTGGGTTATGGACATTGGGGAGGGTATGTGCTATGGTGAGTGCTGTGAATTGTGTAAGACTGATGATTCACAGACCCGTACCCCTGAAACAAATAATACATTATATGTTAAAAAAACAACAACAACTTATCTTCCAAACACCTTGTTTTCTCAAAATACACAAGAAAAAAATATAGCATGGTAGAAAATTGAGTTCTAACTTATAGAGATTTTTATTTATTTATTTATTTATTTATTTATTTTAATTTTTATTTATTTGACAGACAGAGGACCCAAGTAGGCAGAGAGGTAGACAGAGAGAGAGGGGGAAGCAGACCCCCAGCTGAGCAGAGAGCCCAATGTGGGGCTTGATCCCAGGATCCCGAGATCATGACCTGAGCCAAAGGCAGAGGCTTCACCCACTGAGCCATCCAGGTGCCCCAAGATTTTTATTTTTAACATAGAAAAATATGTCATTGGAAAGAAAACAAGGCAGTTAATTAAACAAGGTAGTTAATTAAAAAAATTACCACTCATCAAATCTCACGTTCTAGCCATACACTTTTTCACCAAATAAGTTAACTACACTGAATGTATTACTTACTCCATGACCTTAACCTTGAGGACTAACTGGGGTCAAAATAAATGTGACCATATTGTCCATTTGTCTACCTAAAAGAACCTGAAGATCAAGTTTTGCATAACCCATGTACTGGTGGGAATTTCATAGATATTTATTAATGTGATAGTAATCACTTTCTTCTATTTTAAGCCTTCATTTTAATTTTTCAGGAATGTGTTCATAAATTTTAAACTGATTTAACAACCTAATCAGTGAATTTGAAGAAATTCTTCTTAAAAATTAAATAAAAATTCTCTTATCAAATTTATTTTCCTCCTGTGTTTCATGACTATCTTCATTGTTCACGTGGTACTGGCCTTTGTTCTCACTCCCTTGTTACTCTAACCTGTCTCCCATTCCAATGTGGTCATTCAATCCAGGTGTATACACTCCTGGACAAGATCCATCATACCATTTTTAGAGGAAAAAAATTATCTCTGCTTCATTCATTTTCTATGAGATCTAGTTTAATGTTTTCTTATTTTGGAAGAAATCTCTTATTTATCTCTGGACAAAATGTTCTGCTCTTGAAATTTTTCCCTCTCCTTTACATATGAACTTTTTATTCTGCCTCACAGACTTGCAGGATGAACTAGTGTCTCTTATAATTCAGTCCCTTAAAAAGCAAATTATACTCAATCTTTAAAAAAAAAAGCAGTATTTAGCAGTGTGAAGTCTCTCTGATTCCCATATAAAGAAAATCATGTATGTTAAATGATTGTAGAAAATGTGGAATGCAGTATTTTTTTTGGGCACATAGTGAGGGATTTCAGTAGAAGAATGGTCATTGTTTCATTTGAAAAGTGAATTCTTGAACCTTTAAAATTTATGACTGCAGCTATATACAATAGATTGTGAGTAAAACAGATGCACTTTCAGTGCCCATAAAGGTGAGAAATATGCCCCCCCCAGGCATACATATTTTCTCTGCTGGATTTCATTGAAAGCTGAATTTTTGTGAAAAAAAAATAGTCTAGAATTATGATTTCAATAATATAAAACTTTTCAGGCAATTTTAGGTGAATTTGCTCCTCTGTACATTTTATTGATTATTTGTCCAATTATCTGCAGAGATTAATAAGATGGTAAAAAGATTTAATATATCTAATTTAATAATTTAATCTAATAAGACATGCAGGAGTTCAGCTAGATAGTTATCAAACCATTATGAACACCTACAAACCCAACAGGAGGTCCACCATTTTATTCCCGTCCTCCAGAGCTCTATGGAAAATTGTTCAGGGAATGAAAGTTCCTGAGAGTGAACGTGAGCAGATTACTTAGTCAGGCCTCTGACAAGGGCAGTACAATTACACCTCAGGCAAAGATATTTGAATATCACTACAACAGGCCCCTCCCCCAGAAGATCAGTAAGAACATCCAGCCAAGACCAAGCTCACTGATCAAGAACAGCAGAATTCCACAGAAGAAGAAAGCAAAGCATGGAATTCTTGGCTTTCTCCCCATGATTCTTTAGTATTGCAAAGTTAATTAAATTTTTTTAATTTTATTTTTTCCTTATTCTAATTTTTTTAACTTTTCCTCTTTCCCCTTTTAATGTTTATTAACTAGTTGATTTTAATAATACCCTTCTTAAAAAAAAAACTTTTTAAACCTTCAGTATTATAGCCATATATTATCCTTCATTGTATCTAACTTTATTGTTTGTATACATATAGGGTTTTTTCTTATAAAAAATTTTGGGATACAATTTCTTCCAATAGACAAAAATATACCCTAAGTCTAGTACAGGGCTTTGCTCTAGTCTCCAGCCTGAGCAAATTCTTTCCACTTTCTTTTTCTTTCCTTTTCCAACCAACTTATCCTATCAATTACTCTTTTAGAATTTTTTTAAAATTTTCATCTTTACAGTCATATCCATTCTTTCATTGTGTTTACTCTTATTTTAGTTTATATATAAGTTTTTCTTTCTTTAAAATTTTGGGAGGTAGTTTCTTCTAAGAGACCAAAATACACCCCAAATCAAGTGGTGACTCTGTTCTATTTGCCAGTCTAATATATATATATATATATATATATATATATGTATGTATATATATAATATAATATATTTATGTATATTAAATATATAACATATACATATATATACATACACACACATATATATGTATATATATATTTTTAAAAATTTCTTTTTACCCCCTTTTTTCTCCTCCCAATTTGGGGGCTCTTCTGATTTGGTTATCATACATTTTTCTGCACTCTTTGCCACCCTTTTAGTATTTTATTCTTTCATTCATATAGTCTTTTTTTTTTTTTTTTAAAGATTTTACTTATTTATTCAACAGACAGAGATCACAAGTAGGCAAAGAGGCAGGCAGAGAGAGAGGAGGAAGCAGGCTCCCTGCCGAGCAGAGAGCCTGATGCAGGGCTCAATCCCAGGATGCCGGGATCATGACCTGAGCCAAAGGCAGAGGCTTTAACCCACTGAGCCACCCAGGTGCCTCTTGTTCATATATTCTTATCTGGATAAAATGACAAGGTGGAAAAACTCACAAAAGAAAAGAACAAGAGGCAGGACCAAAGGCTACGGACCTAATCAATATGGACATGGTAATACGTCAGATCTAGAGTTCAGAATGACGATTCTTAATGTGCTAGCTGGGCTCGAAAAAGGCATGAAAGATATTAGAGAAACACTATCTGGAGAAATATAAGCCCTTTCTGGAGAAATAAAAGAACAAAAAATCTAACCGAGTTGAAATAAAAAAAGCTTTTAATGAGGTGCAATAAAAAATGGAGGCTCTTACTGCTAGGATAAATGAGCTAGAAGAAAGAATTACTAATATAGAAGACCAAATGACAGAGAATAAAGAAGCAAAGCAAAAGACAGACAAACAACTACCAGACCATGAGGGGATAATTCGAGAGATAAGTGATGCCGTAAGATGAAACAGTATTAGAATAATTGGGATTCCAGAAGAAGAAGAAAGTCGGGGGGGGGGGCAGAATGTATATTGGAGTGAATTATAGTGAAGAATTTCCCTGATATGGCAAAGTGAACAAGCATCAAAATCCAGGAGGCACAGAGAACCCCACTCATATCAATAAAAATAGGTTCACACCCTGTCATCTAATAATAAAACTTACAAATTTAATGACAAAGAGAAAATCCTGAGACAAACTCAGGACAAGAAGTCTGTAACAAAACAAAACAAAACAAAACAAAAAGAAGTCTGTAACATACAATGGTAAAAATATTAGATTGGCAGCAGACTTATCCAGAGAGACCTGGCAGGCCAGAAAGAATTGGCATGATATATTCAGAGCACTAAATGAAAAAAACATGCAGCTAAGTATACTATATCCAGCTAGACTATCATTCAAAATAGAAGGAGAGGTAAAAAGCCTCCAGGACAAACAAAAAACTAAAAGAATTTGCAGACACCAAACCAACACTATAGGAAATATTGAAAGGGGTCCTCTAAGCAAAGAGAGAGCCTAAAAATAGTAAATCAGAAAGGAACAGAGACAATATACAGTAACAGTTACCTTACAGGCAATACAATGGCACTAAATTCACATTTTTCAATAGTTACCCTGAATGTAAATGGGCGAAATGCCCCAATCAAAAGACACAGAGTATCAGAATGGGAAAAAAAAATAAGACCCATCAATATGCTGTCTACAAGAAACTCATTTTAGACCCAAAGAAACCTCCAGATTTGAAGTGATAGGGTGGAAAACAATTTACCATGCTAATAGACATCAAAAGAAAGCTGGGGTGGCAAACCTTACATCAGATAAATAAGATTTCAAGCCAAAAACTATAACAAGAGATGAGGAAGGACACTATATCATACTTAAAGGGTCTGTTCAAGAAGAAGATCTAACAATTTTAGATATCTGTGCCCCTAACATGGGAACAGCCACCTATATAAACCAATTAATGACAAAATCAAAGAAACACAACAACAATAATACAATAATAGTAGGGGACTTTAACACCCCCTCACTGAAATGGACAGATCATCCATGCAAAAGATCAACAAGGAAATAAAGGCCTTAAAGGTCACACTGGACCAGATGGACATCACAGATATATTCAGAACATTTCATCCCAAAGCAACAGAATACACATTCTTCTCTAGTGCACATGGAACATTCTCCAGAATAGGTCACATCCTGGGTCACAATTCAGGTCTCAACCAGTACAAAAAGATTGGGAACATTCCCTGGATATTTTCAGACCACAATGCTCTGAAGCTAGAACTCAATCACAAGAGGAAAGTTGGAAAGAACTCAAATACATCGAGGCTAAAGAGCATCCTACTAAAGAATGAATGGATCAACCAGGAAATTAAAGAAGAATTGGAAAAATTCATGGAAACAAATGATAATGAAAACAACTGTTCATAATATGTGAGACACAGCAAAGGCAGTCCTGAGAGGAAAGTATGTAGCAATACAAGCCTTTCTGAAGAAACAAGAAAAGTCTCAAATACACAACCTAACCCTACACCTAAAGGATCTGGAGAAAGAACAGCAAAGAAATACTAAAGATCAGAGCAGAAATCAATGAAATAGAAACAAACAAACAAACAAAAACAACAACAACAACAACAACAACAACAACAAAAACCCAAGAAAAACCCGGTAGAACAGATCAACAAAACTAGGAGCTGGTTCGTTGAATGAATTAATACAATTGATAAAGCCATGCCCAGACTTGTCAAAAAGAAAAGAGAAAGGTCCCAAATTAATAAAATCATGAATGACAGAGGAGAGATCACAACCAATACCAAAGGAATACAAACAATTATAAGAACATATTATGAGCAAGTATACGCCAGCAAATTTGACAACCTGGAAGAAATGGATGCATTCCTAGAGCTATATAAACTACCAAAACTGAACCAGGAAGAAATAGGAAACCCGAACAGACACATAACCAGTAAGGAGATTGAAGCAGTCATCAAAAATCTCCCACCAAACAAGAGCCAGTGCCAGATGGTTTCCATGAGGAATTCTACTAAACATTGAAAGAAGAATTAATACCTGTTCTCCTGAAACTGTTCCAAAAAATAGAAATGGAAGGAAAACTTCCAAACTCATTTTATGTGGCCAGCTTTACCTTAATCCCCAAACCAGACAAAGACCCCATCAAAAAAGATTATAGACCAATATCCTTGATGAACACAGATGTGAAAATTCTTACCAAAATACTAGCCAAAAGGATCCAACAGTACATTAAAAGGATTATTTACCATGACCAAGTGGGATTTATCCGAGAACTGCAAGGTTGGTTCAACATCTGCAAATCAATCAATGTGATAAAATACATTAATAGAAGAAAGAACAAGAACCTTATGATACTCTCAATAGATGCTGAAAAAGCATTTGACAAAGTACAGCATCCTTTCTTGATCAAAACTCTTCAACGTGTGGGGATAGAGGGCACATTCTCAATATCATCAAAGACATCTATGAAAAACCCACAGTGAATATCATTCTCAATGGAGAAAAACTTTTCCACTAAGGTCAGGAACATGGCGGGGATGCCCACTATTATCATTGCTATTCAACATAGCATAGCACTAGAAGTCCTAGCCTCAGTAATCAGATAACAAAAGGAAATTAAAGGCATTCAGTTTGGCAAAGAAGAAGTCAAACTCTCACTCTTTGCAGGTGATATGATACTTTATGTGGAAAACTCAAGAGACTCTACTCCAAATCTGCTAGAACTTGTGCAGGAATTCAGTAAAGTGTCAGGTTATAAAATCAATGTATGGAAATCATTTGCATTTCTAAATACCAACAAGAGAGAAGAAAGAGAAATTAAGGAATCATTCCCATTTACAATTATACCCAAAACCATAAGATACCTAGGAATAAACCTAACCAAAGAGGCAAAGAATCTGTACTCAGAAAACTATAAAGTACTCATGAAAGAAATTGAGGAAGACATAAAGAAATGGAAAAATGTTCCATTCTTATGGATTGGGTGCTCGCTTCAGCAGCACATATACTTATGGATTGGAAGAATAAATATTGTGAAAATGTTTATGCTACCTAATGCAATCTACATGTTTAATGCAGTCCCTATCAAAATACCATCAACTTTTTTTCAAAGAAAAGGAGAAAATAATCCTAAAATTTATATGGAACCAGAAAAGACCTCGAATAGCCAAAGGAATATTGAAAAAGAAAGCCAAAGTTGGTGGCATCACAATTCCGGACTTCAAGCTCCATTACAAAGCTGTCATCATCAAGACAGTATGGTACTGGCACAAAAACAGACACAGATCGATGGAACAGAACAGAGAGCCCAGAAATAGACCAACAACTCTATTGTCAACTAATCTTTGACAAAGCAGGAAAGAATGTCCAATGGAAAAAAGACAGTCTCTTCGAAGAATGGGGTTGCGGAAATTGGACAGCCACATGCAGAAAAATGAAACTGGACCATTTCCTTACACCAATACACAAACAGACTCCAAATGGATGTAAGACCTCAATGTGAGACAAGATTCCATCAAAATCCTTGAGGAGAACACAGGCAGTAATCTCTGAGACCTCAGCTGGAACAACTTCTTCCTAGAAACATTGCTAAAGGCAAGGGAAGCAAAGGCAAAAATGAACTATTTGGACTTCATCAAGATCAAAAGCTTTTGCATAGCAAAGAAACAGTTAACAAAACCAAAAGACAACCTGCAGAATGGGAGAAGGTATTTGCAAACGACATATCAGATAAAGGGCTAGTATCCAAAATCTAGAAATAACTTATTGAACTCAACACCCAAAGAACAAATAATCCAATCAAGAAATGGGCAGAAGACATGAGCAGATATTTCTGCTAGGAAGACATCCAGATGGCTAGCAGACACATGAAAAGTGCTCCACATCACTTGACATCAGGGAAATACAAATAGAAACCACAATGAGATACCACCTCACACCAGTCAGAATGGTTAAAATTAACAAGTCAAGAAATGATAGATATTGGTGAGAATGCAGAGAAAGGGGAACCCTCCTACACTGTTGGTGGGAATGCAAGGTGGTACAGCCACTCTGTAAAACAGCATGGAGGTTCCTCAAAAAGTTGAAAATAGAGCTACCCTACAACCCAGCAATCGCACTACTGGGTATTTACCCTAAAGATACAAATGTAATTATCTGAAAGGGCACGTGCACCTGAATGTTTATAGCAGCAACGTCCACAATAGCCAAACTATGGAAAGGACCTAGATGTCCATCAAAAGATGAATGGATACAGAAGATTTAGTATATATACACAATGGAATACTATGCAGCCATCAAAAGAAACGAAATCTTGCCATTTGCAATGATGTGGATGGAACTAGAGGGTATTATGCTGAGCGAAATAACTCAATCAGAAAAAGACAATTATCATATGATCTCCCTGATACGAGGAATTTGAGAGGCAACTTGGGAGGTTTGGGGGGTAGGGAAGGAAAAAATGAAACAAGATGGGATTGGGAGGGAGACAAACCATAAGAGACTCTTAATCTCACAAAACAAACTGAGGGTTGCTGGGAGGAGGAGGAAATGGAGATGGTGGTTGGGTTATGGACATTGAGGAGGGTATGTACTATGGTGAGTGCTGTGAATTGTGCATGCCTGACGATTCACAGACCTGTACCTCTGGGACAAATAATACATTATATGTTAATTTAAAAAAAGAATTGTAGACAACACTATCTGGGTAATTCGACAAAAAAGATTAAGATTTAGGCAGGAATATTATAACAATAGTGGGTTCATCTTAGAAGCAGTGTGGCATCAGTACTTTAGATCCCTGTAAGAGTCACCATTTGAGGACCAGAATTAATAAATTGATCATCTAGCTTATTATCTTTGTGTTTTAGATGGGAAAATTGAATTCAGGAAGGTTATATGAAATAATTCAAGGTCAAATAACTACTTATTGGAAACTCTGAGATGATAATTTACAACTCTTGACACCTAACTTGATCTTTTTTTTTTCTAACTTGATCTTTTAAATTACCCAACAATGACAACTTAGTTTACATTTTAAATAAAGAAGATTTTTTTCATAATAAGGAAATGTAGAATATGATTAACCATAAAATTCACAGTCATCTATGGTTTGCATTAAGCATACTTACAACCTGATAAAGACCTTCAGGGTAACTACCGGTAGATTAATTCCTTGGTTTCTTATTCTGTGCTCCTTTTGCTACTCAGAATCATTTTGATGCTTCAAAAACTAGTTATAGCTCTATTAGCTTCAGCTGTGAATACACATTGAGGAAAGCAGAAATTTCTGAAGGTGTGAAAATAGCACTGAACTCATATTCAAACTGAGCAAGGTGTGACTCATTAAAGAAATGTCAACTACCTGTTCTAACTATACTAAATGTAAAACCAATTTATGACATGGAGCAACAAAGATATATAATTTTGTGAAAAGAGTTTCTGTCAGACATAATTTTCACCAAAAAAGGGGAAGTAACAGGCTAGTAATATGTTGATTCTGGTAAGTTTTTAGATAATGCTATTTTTCACATTCTAATTAACATATTAAAATAATCAACTTTGACATAGACAATATCTAAGACATTTTGCTTTTGCTTTGGGGTGTAATTATGAAGTATTAGGTGATGTGTTTTCCTATTGATTATTTCTTCTTATCCTTCATACTGTCTTGACCGAAAGACAAAATTGAGAAGAAGGAACCAGCAACATACTGCCCTTAGATAAAGACTGATATAGTAGAAAACAAGTGAAAAAAAAAGAATTATCATATTTTGATTGTTAAGACACTTTTTGTCTAAGCAATAATTATTGAAAGAAAAATATATGATCATGAATTTTTTTTCCCCAGTTGAGGGAAGATCCCCCAGGCTACAGGGGAAGAGAGCAATACTGAAGGGAAGTATTATGGTCTGAATTGTGTACCTTCAATATACATATGTTGAAATCTTAACCTCTAGTACCTCAGAATGTGACTATATTTACAATAAGAACTTTAAGGCAATAATTAAGGGAAAATGAGTCATATGAATGTGCCTTAATCTATTATGACTGGTGTCCTTATAAGAAAAGTCTAGGGCATAGACAGGCACAGAGAGAAGACCATGCGAAGACAGGAAAGACAGCTATTTATTAGCCAAGGAGAGAAGTCTCCAGAAGAAAACAACCCTGCCAACATCTTGATCTCAGATTTCTAGCCTCCAGAGTTTGTTTGATTGTGTCTGTCTGTCTGTATGAATGTATGTATGTATTTAGAGTGTGAGGGGAAGAGGGGAAGAGGAAGAGGGAGAGAGGTAATACCAGACTCCCGTGCTGAGCACAGGCCTGATGCAGGTCTCTGTCCAGGATCCCAAGACCATGACCTGAGCTGAAATCAAGAGTCACATGCTTAGCTAACAGGGTCACTCAGGTACCTCCTCCAGAGTTTTGAGAAAATAAATTTCTGTTGTATAACCCACTCAGTCTGTGCTAGTTTATAGGGCATTCCTGGTAAACCAATACAGGTATCGAATGATTTAGGTGCTTGTTTGAGTTGCAAAATTAAAAAGAGTCTTCTGACATGCTTGTCCTCCCACTTAAATTAGCCCTATAGGTAAGGATATTCTGATAATCAAAGAGATGTCCCTGGCCTCTTTCTGTCATTAGCAAGATACAAATCTTGTAGGAATTCACCACGTGCACATGGTAGATCTAGTGAAGTCATTTCCCTTGTTCCTTAGTAGATAAAAATGTAAGTTATAAAATACCTGGCAAATCTGAAAGGGTCTCATAATTATGATGGAAACTTCATTATAAATGGAAGAAACTTTAAGATAGTTGACAGAATATGAAGGGAGACTCCTTTCTTCTGTGGGGTTGATGCTGATATGCGGGGTTGATTATGTCAAGACCATGTGTTATTGAACATCTCACCAAATTCCAAAGGTAATCTGATGATAACCAGAAACTGTCATGTTGCTTCATGAATGTACTGAAACATAAAAACTCTTCCTAGAGGTAGTGATGATTTTGAGAGTACTGTGGAGTAACTGAATTTACCCTCATTGTCAAGATTTTTGGCTAAGAAAGAATAGGTTTGTCAGTTTGGTATTTCAAGAAAGCAGGCACTGCAGGGCACACAAGAAATGAATTAGGGTAATGTTGACAAAAGAAAAATGAAAGGAGGTGCAGAAGTAGAAGAGAAAGTCTTTAGACTGCGATGTAGGTCTGATATCTGTTAAGATTTTATTTATTTATTTGACAGAGATCACAAGTAGGCACAGAGGCAGGCAGAGAGAGAGGGGGAAGGATCCCCGCTGAGCAGAGAGCCCGATGTGGGGCTCGATCCCAGGACCTGGGACCATGACCTGAGCCGAAAGCAGAGGCCTTAACCCACTGAGCCACCCAGGTGCCCCGGGTCTGATATCTGTTAAAGGAATGGAGGGAGAAAGAAGGATTGGGTACTAAGAGTTTCTGACTACTGATAGTTCTGGTAGACATGCAGCCATCTTAACAGGCTCTGGTGCAGAGATGGTGCAAAGAGGAATCTTGCATTGGATAGTAACCTCATTAGGCTTAGTTACCGGCTGCGAACTGCCCCAAGCAAACATAGCATTGGCATGAATGCAGCAGCAAATCTCAATGAGGCTGCAGCTGATGGCTGTTAGCTAAATGTACTCCATGTAGCCCTTGCTGTCTTGAAGGGAGATCTGGGTAGCATACCTTGATGGCTGATACACAGGGTACCTGTTTTAGATAAAATTTATTAATAAAAAATATGAAGAATTCTTTATGTTTTACTCATCTGAGTTCTGTGGTCTCAGAATATTTACTCTGCTGTTTTTGACATTATATCTAAAATAGTTATTATTTAAATTTAATTTCGGAAGTTACTAAACTTGACATGTAAGGAACTAGTGATGCTTACAAATGGTCACATATTGCTGCTGTTCCTTTCATCAATGAAGGGGTACAGCTCCCCTTCTCTTGAATCTGCAGTGGTATTGTGACTTGTTTTGATCAGTAGGATGCAGCAGAAGTGATTTGTGCCTGAGCGTCAAGAGACCAGTGGCTTCTACTCTTGTTCTAGATCATCGCTGAGCAAGCCCAAGTTAGCCCGTTAGAAAAATCCCTTGAAGAGAGTCAAGGCATCCCAGCCAATAGCTTTACACCTGCCAGTTATGAGAAGGAGGCTTAGATCATTTAGCTCGAGCAGAGCCACCTGCTCTGTCACATGCATGAACCCAAGCAAGACTAGAAAAATTGCTCAGCTGAATTTAGTCCAAATTGCCATCATATAATCATGAATTTATGAGTCTTGGTGTTTTTAATTCACTAAATTTAGGTGGTTTGTTGCACAGCAAAAGATAACCTACACACATACAGAGATACACACACACACACACACACAGATGATATTCCACGTGCAATAATAATTTGTTCAGAATAATTTGAAAAAAATAATTTGAAAAATTAATTTATAATTTGAAAAATAATTTGAAAAAAACTCATGTAATGCTTTTCAGTGAAGTGTGAGCTGTTGTCACATTTAGAAATATTGAACTAATGAAAAAGGTGAAAATTTGCTGTGAATAAATTTATATTTAAATTTAGAATTTCTATCCTTAAATTTAGAAATATTTAAAACTACAATGAGCTATCCCCTCACACCTAAGAAAATGGCTAAAAGTGACAATACAAGAAACAACAAATATTGGTGAGAATGTGGAGAATGAATCTGTCATACATTGTTGATGGGAATGCAAACTGGTGCAGCCACTGTGGAAAGCAGTATGGAGTTTTCTCAAAAAGTTAAAAATAGAACTACTCTATGATCCAGTAATTGCACAAATGAGTATTAACCCCCAAAATATGAAAACATTAATTCAAAGGGATACATGCACCCCTATGGTCATTGCAGCATTATTTATGATAGCCATATTATAGAAGCAGCCCAAATGTCCATCGACTGATGAGTGGATAAAGATATGGTACACACACACAGGCACACAGGAATATTATTTAGCCATAAAAAAGAATGAAATCTTGCCATTTGCAACAACATGGATGAAGCTAGAGAGTATTATGCTAAGTTAAATAAGTCAGAGAAAGAAATATAATATGATTACACTCTTATGTGGAATTTCAGAAACAAAACAAAGGGGCAAAGGAAAAAGAAAAAAGAGAGACAAAAACCAAGAAACACACTTAACTATAGAGAACAAACTGATGGTTTCCAGAAAGCACGTGGGTGGGGGAATGAGAAAAATAAGTGAAGGGGATCGAAGAGAACGCTTACCATGATGAGCACTTAGTAATGTACAGAACTGTTGAGTCACTATATTGTACATCTGAAACTAACATAATATTTCATGGTAACTATACTGGAATTAAAACAAAAACTTAATAAAAATAATTTTAAAATTTAGAATTATTTAATTAATAAAAATATCTGGAAAGTTATCTAAGTTATCTAAGTTATATCTACAATTGACAAAATAAAACAATAATATATAAATAAAATATAACAGACTATAACAAAATACAACAAAGAATATATTGACCCTATTTGTCAAGGGTGGGGAAAAACACTGAAGGAGTACAGTTACAGGGACCAAGAAATTCCCTAATAAGAGTAAAGACACGCAAATTGGCTGTGACAAATCAGACTGTAGGGTAAGTGCCTGCCATTAAGCTTTTTGATTGTAGTATTAATTTTGATACCTCTTTCCTTTGGCATTTTATGGAGTTGGTGATTGTATAATATTTCTTTGCATGGATATAGTGGTTTGTCTATGCCATTTTCATACTGCTGGCTATTTAAGTTTGTTCCAGTTTTGGCACACATAATATCTGAATACATAACTAATATTCCACAGACCATACTTTTACTAAGTAACTCAAGTGACATTTCCCTAAGTATGGTCTATGGAATAATAGGATTATGTGAAAGAATCGTAAGTGATATCTGTGTGTTTGGGGGATGTAATAGAAATGAATACATTTGAATGCTGAGACTTTATACTACTGAGGATTTGCAAAGCATATTAGTTTCTTACAAGCTCTGAGGAGTACTATGGTAGAGAATTTTGTTTGAAATAGTTTAGCTCAGGAAGTTCCTGACATATTTAATCAAAGAGATTTTTCATGGTGGCTCTCTACCAATAATTCTGAGAATATTTATGTTCACATGAACACAATTTGAGGATACTTATCTCTAAAATTGGATGATGCTACATCCTAAAGAAAGTCCTCCATAAAAAAAACAAAAAACAAAACAAAACAAAACAAAACAAAAAGAAAGTCCTCCATAAATATTGTTTCTCACAGTCAAGTTTTTGAAATTTCTTGAGTGGAAGAAAGTTCCAGATCAGATTCTGACAGAATCTTTAAATGAAACAGTTTGAAGTTGGGATTAACTCTCCTTGTGACAACAGTGTGCCCCGCACAGTTATCACCTAATTGGAAGGGGAGGTTGTAGCCTTTACACTGGAAAAATTATTTGGCTGAATATGAAATTCTTAGAACAAATTTACTTAAATTTTTTTGTATTCATTGTTGCATTCACCAACACAGAAGAAAGCCAGAGCTTGTACTGGTTTGTGTTCATTTATGAGAAACCTAGTTTTACTTTCTTCATTTTTTTTCTCATCAAATGCATGTAGATTTTTGTTTCCAAAAATCTTGTTGTATGTACTGAGTAAATGGTAAATTATCTTGTTCTGTATATTTGTATCATTTCAGATCAAGAATATGTATTTTGTTTTAATTTAATCACTGCTTTTGTTCCCGTTCTGCCTTTTTTCCTCAAGAATGTTTATCATGAAGCTTCCAATTTTGTGGTGACAAATGTATCAGCTATCACCTTCCCACTCATTAATTTTATACCTTTGTTCTTTTCTGCTTAGTTATAGGAAAAAGAAAATTTCTTTAAGCTTATCTTCCTTATAACTCCTCTATAGGCATTCCATTCCTTACAATCTCCAGGGGAGCATTTAATTCTCAAAATGAAATATGATTTTCATGTGATTGCTATGTTACATTATGTTCCATCTCTCTTTTCATCTTGGTTTGTGTTATCCTATCATCTTTTTGAACTTGGACTGTTATGTCCTTTTGCTTGTTTCTTTTGTTCCAGAAATTGAGAACTCTTGCCTTCTACTAAGGATTTAGTAGAAGTTTTCTTTTTTAGTTCTCATTATTTTTTTCAAGTAACTTGCATAGCTACCCTATTTTATTGAGCCCTCAATATCATCAACTGTGCGACACTTTGTATGACTAAGGAAGAAAAAAAGTCAATTAAATTATAAAATTTCTTAATACATTTATTGTTATCAGAATCCCAGTTTCAGACATCTCAAAATATATCAAAATGATATGTATTAGAATAAATAAAACACAACATACTATTTTTCTGCAATGTCAGGATATTCCTTAGTTTTTTTCCAAATACCCCCCAAGACCCATGTATTATTTGTTTTTATATATTTTGCAGAAAAATAAAATTTATGGTAACTCTAGCAACAAAAACGTGTGCAGATCTCCCGTACTTCTCTGTTCACAATACACCTGGTGCCCGTGCTCAGTAATGGAGTGCTCATACATCCTAACTCTAGGTCTTCACACTTAACTGTTCTATCTAGCTAGAATGCTTTTTTTTTTTTTTTAATAGGAACCTGATGGTGCCTTCCCTCATCTCCTTCCATGCATTGTTCAAACGTCACATTCTCAACATGGGCTCCCCTAAATACCTCTTAAAATTTCAATGCTCTATACTCCCAGATCTTTGTCTCTGCTTATTCTCCATAGCACTATTTACTTTCTATCTATTGTCTGTTTCCTTAGAAAGAATTTAAGTTCCACTTGTTTTATCTGATGTGTTTACTATTATATGCTCTATACATACCATACAATAATGCCTAGCATTTGTTCATTAAATATGTTTTTAAAAAATAAATAAATATTAGGTCCAACTATCTTTGTTATCAAGTGAGGAAACTAAGGACCAGAATTTTGGACAGTGAGTAACATTAAGTGGGATTCCAAAACAATACAGTCTGATCTCAAAGTCTATGCTCTTAATTGCTCATCAGACTTGTCATTAATAAAGGTTTAGGCAACCTTCTCTAATCTTTGAATTTAGAATGACGTATAGATCTTGAAATGTATTTGGTTATTTTCTCAGTTGTCTAAAACTTGAGATGTGGATCAATACTCCTGGTGGTTAAGGACGTTCTACCAGGAGGAAATAACTCCCCCACCTATTTCTCAATCCTACTTGCACTACCTCTCAGTTCAGAAAGCTTCCTCTTTTATATCATCAGATGGATTCAGAAAAATTAAATCGTTTTATCAACAGAAAGAAAGATTTTCTACATTGTACTTGGAAATTCTTAGTGCTTAAATGGCCTTCAGGAATTGAGATGACTGGCATGATGTTGAGCTCCTTTGGAGTTTATATTTTCTTTGTTCTCATAATTTTATGAGTCAGGAATTTGGGAAGGGCTCAGGAAGAAAATTACTCATCTCTATGTGACATTCAGTGTGGTTACTTACTGGCCTGGTAAGCAGCTGCTTTGGTTTTGGAAAACCAAGTTGCTTTTATTTTCATGTCTGAAGAATTGGTGAGGATGACTGAAACTCCTCCCATTCCATGTAGTATCAGGGTCTCTTCAGAATATCTCCAGAGCTGATAGAATTCTTACATAGTCTAGCCCCACAACTCCCTACTGGTTAGGTTTTGGGCAAGTTACTTAGCTTTTCCAAACCCCAAGTCTCCTCATTTGTGAAGTAAGATTGATAATTTATCTACTATATTAGAAACTTAAAAATGGTAATTTGGGTAAATGTTTTTGTGTGTTTGTTTCAAGTTTTTATTTAAATTCTAGTTAGTCAGCATACAGTGTAATACTGGTTTCAAGAGTAGAATTCAGTGATTCATCACATACATATAATATCCAGTGCTCATCACAAGTGCCTTCCTTAATACCCATCACTAATTTATCCCATCCCCCACCCAAGCCCACCTCTCCTCCATCAACCCTCAGGTTTTTTCTATAGTTAAGACTCTCTTATGGTTTTCTTCCTTCTCTTTTTTCCCCCTTCCCCTATATTCATCTGTTTTGTTTCTTAAATTCCACATATAAGTGAAATCATATGGTATTTGCTTTTCTCTGACTGACTTATTTAACTTAGCATAATACATTGTAGCTCCATCTAACTCTATCCATGCCATTGCAAAAGGCAAGATTTCATTCTTTTCATGGCTGAGTGATATTCCATTGTCTCACATTTTCTTTATCCATTCATTATTTGATGAACATTTGGGCTCGTTCCATAATTTGGCTGTTATTGATGAGGCTGCTATAAATATCAGGGTGCATGTGTGTTTTCAAGTAAGTATTTTTGTATCCTTAAGTTAAATACCTAGTAGTGCAACTGCTGGGTCATAGGGTAATTCTACTTTTAACCTTTTGAGGAACCCCCATACTGTTTTTCCAGAGTGGCTGTACCAGTTTGCATTCCCATCAACAGTAAGATAGTTTCCCTTTCTCTGCATCCTTGTCTACATCTGTTATTTTCTGTGTTGTTACTTTTAGCTATTTTGACAGGTGTGAGGTGATTTGGTACAATGCCTTGCTTATAAGTGATCTTACCTATGAGCTATTATTGTTGACTTGAACTTTAAAGGACAGGAATATTTTTTTGCGGTAAAAGAGCAAGAAAGATGTCTAGGGTCAAAAGAGTGTTTTGAGCCAAATCACTGCAATGACTAAGTGTCCACGGATACTGAATAAGGAAGTTGTGAAGGTGCAGTATGTACAGACACACACAAACATGCACACACTGGAATATGATGCGGTCATACGAAGGATGAGATCATGCTATTTGAGATAACATGGATGGACCTAGAAGGTATTATGCTGTGTGAAATTGATCAGACTGAGAAAGATAAATACCTTGTGATTTTATTCATATGTGGAATCTAGGGAAAAAAAAGGATAACAAACAAAAAGCAGAATCAGGCCTATAAATACACAGAAGAAACCGATGGTTGTCAAAAGAGCGGGAGGTGGGAGGATAGGCAAAAAGGGTGGAGGGAGTGGGAAATATAGGCTTCCATTTATGGAATGAATAAGTCACAGGAATAAAAGGCCCAGTGTAATGAATATAGTCAATAATGTTGTGCAGCATACTATTGTGACAGAAGGTAGCTACGCTAGTAGTGAGCATAGCATAACATGTAGAGAAGTTGAATCACTATGTTGTATACCTGAAAGTAATGCAACATTGTCAACTATAACCAAATAAAAAATTAATAAGGAGGGATGCCTGGGTAGCTCAGTCAGTTAAGCATCCAACTCTTGATTTCAGCTCAGGTCATGATCTCAGGGTCATGAGATCAAGCCTCATGTCAGGGTCAATTCTGTCTGGAGTCTTCTCAAGATTCTTTCTCTTCCTCTGGCTTTCTCCTTTCCTCTGTGCCTCACCCCACACTCTTCTCTCTTCAAACAAATGAATAAAATCTTTAAAAAAAGTTTTTTAAAGATTTTATTTATTTATTTGACAGACAGAGATCACAAGTAGGCAGAGAGGCAGACAGAGAGAGAGAGAGGGAGAAGCAGGCTCCCCGCTGAGCAGAGAGCCCGATGTGAGGCTCGATCCCAGGACCCTGAGATCATGACCTGAGCTGAAGGCAGAGGCTTAACCCACTGAACCATCCAGGTGCCCCTAAAAAAATTTTTTTAAGAGGGGGCTCCTGGGTGGCTCAGTGGGTTAAACCTCTGCCTTCGGCTTAGGTCATGGTCCCAGGGTCCTGGGATTGAGCCCCCCACCGGGCTCTCCGCTGAGCGGAGAGCCTGCTTCCCCCACTCCTCTGCCTCTGCCTGCCTCTCTGTCTACTTGTGATCTCTGTCTGTCAAATAAATAAATAAAATCTAAAAAAAATAAAAATTTTTTAAAAAAATGAAATAACATGGAAATATGCTCCAAAGTACATTTATTTGAAGGAAACAAAATATGAGAATGAAGTATTTAAAAAATCATTTGTGGAAAGGGTGATGATGGCATATAATAAGAGATCTTGAATTAGTAGGAAAAGTATAGCTTGACTGGTAATAACAATAGTAAATTTTAATTAAAATTAAAAGTATATTGGATCACTACCTAATCTGAATTTAAATTTTTAAAATGTTTCCTATGCCTGCTAATGAAGTTTTTCTCTAAAACTATTAAAAATTGACTCCTTTCTTTAAAAAACATTTTATTTATTTATTGGAGAGAGAGAGCATGAACAGGGGCAGTGAGGGAAGAGGTAGAGGGAGAAACAGGCTCCCCACTGATTGGGGAGTCGAATATGGGGCTTGATCCCAGGACCACAAAACTATGACCTGTGCCATCCAAGCACCCCTACAAAATTGACTTATTTTAACTGTCTCAGTTTTCCTAAATACAAACATGTACCATGACCTAACAATTGATATTTTACTTATGAGTCAGCATACAACTTTATACTTCATGGAATAATCTTTTAACATAATTACTGGGTCATTAATTTTGAAATTTGTTTTCCAAATTCACTTCTCTAGAATGTCATCTTTATTGGATACATAGATTGGTTATCACTCTTCAGGAAAGGAACAGCTATCTAAATACTGGATTTCATGAATCAGTGAGATGTTCTATATAAGCAGAGGAAATTACTAATAATTGACATTATAATTGGAATTTCATACTCCTGGAAGATGGTTGCGATTCAATTAAAGTGATTTTGGATCTTTGAAAAAAATACGCTGATAAGTAGCTTAGCTTGGAATTAGTAGTTCAAGTTTTATCCTCAAGTCTATAATGTTACCAATTCTCTCCAGTTTTGTTAAAAACAAAACTTAGTTTGAAATATTGTTCCTCTCACTAGGTATATAATTCTAGTAGTTTGTTATCTCCTTTGATTATTCCAAATATTAGAATTTATTTCTCTGTAATTCTTTTATTTATTCAAATCTTTATTGAACATCAACCACTGAGCATTATCTGTACTATGCTCAAAGCTCTAAACAAAATTATTTTTTCCAAATTATAATGTTTCTAAAATTACATACTTATGCACACAAAGGTGTGTATAAACACATAAACACATAATAGTAATCATTGGTAATCTTTTCAATTTTGTGAAATGCATAATTTAGTACGAACACAATGCTTTTGGATTCCTCTCATAATACAAATGTATACATTTGAATATGTAAGCAGTCAAAGTATTTTTTAACATTTTCTTGGCAAACAAACATGGATTAAAAATAGTTACTTATTGCATTATTCATAAACTTTCAGGAACATGACTAAAATTAGTGTCTATACTATTGTCAAATTAGAAAAAATTGGAATATTTTTAAGCAACAGAGAATAGCCAGATTTTATAGGAAAATTCCTATTGTATTTTACAAATTTTATTTTTGCTTGTATTTTAAATGATAATAAAACATAAATCACTGTATTTCTATATTTCAGAAATACTTTACTTCAAGTTTCTTATTTCCCCTAATCTCATTCTATACCTTTTACACTGTAATTGTTTATTTTTCTCTACAGTGATAGTAGAGCATAAAATGCCATAAGCCTTGATAGAGATCAGGACTTAATGATAACAGATAATATTTGACATGCCAAGCTAAAGCCAGGATTTAATTTACATTTAGGTTATGATCAGCAAGGTGCAGTCCTATAAGAAAGATGAGAACCATGATCAAGAAATCATACTGTTTGGATGACTGCCTGTCTTCAGAGCAGTTTATCTGGTGTGACTGGGAGCTATATGATTGGGAATGTTACCTAGGACATAATGGTGCTTGGCCTAAATGAGTTTAAATCCAGCCACTGCAATTTACTAGTTAGTGATCTTGGGACTGCTATTCGATGTCTCTATACCTCAGTTCTGTAAGGACACTTAACTCAAAGTATCTTGTGAGTATTGAAACCAATCATCCAGGGGTGCTTGGGTGGCTCAGTCAGTTAAGTGACTGCCTTTGGCTCAGGTCATGATCCCAGGGTCCTGGGATCAAGTGCCACACTGGGATCCCTGCTCAGCGGGAAGCCTGCTTCTCCCTCTCCCATTCCCCCTGCTTGTGTTCCCTCTCCCACTGTCTCTCTCTTTCTCTGTCAAATAAATAAATAAATAAAATCTTTTTAAAAAAAAAGTAATCATCCATAGAGAACTCTAAGCATAATATTTGGCACAAAGTAAATACAGTAACTATTATGTTATTATTAATTTAAATATAAGTAACATGATCACTATGTTCAGTCAATAACCAGCCTAGAAGAGTTTCATTAAAATAACATTCAGAAATTTGGAATTACTATTTTTACTTTTTGTTTTGAAATAATTGGAGACTCACAAGAAATTGCCAAAGGATGTAGTGGGAAGTCCCTTGCACACTTGACACAGTTTCCTCATAGTACAATAGCAGTATCAGGAAATTGACACTGGCACATCTACAGAGTTTATTCAGGTTTCATTAGTTATGTATATACTCTAGTTCCAAGCTAGGTTGGAAACCAGATGCCCACATGCAGTTATTAGAGGCTCTGAGGGGCGTTCAAAAAAATATCTTTCTATCTAGACTGATTCCTGAACAAATTTGGAAAAAACCCCAAATATAACTAACAGATCCTAAAATAATCACCTTTATTACTCATAGTAGCAAAGTCGGAAAATGTTTTATTTTCAATGTGTTCCATTTCTGGGATGTTGGAATATTCTGTTATTATCCAGATGCTGTTACAAGAGTATGTTTGTGAAAACCGATCAGGCAAGTTACCTTTAAGTTGTACTTTAAAGATTACTTCCACATTTTCTATCTTACATTTCAATACAAAGTTTAAAAAGAATAAGAATGTGGAGAAAAGACTTTGGGTGTTAATATGTGTGGGAGGAAGCTTTAAAGAATGAGGATGTAGCTCCAGGATACTAGGGAGGAGTTTGCAGTGCAATGTGGCCTTTAGTGCCTAACGTTATACTAGCTATGAGTGTTCACTAACACCAATGCATAAAGCTTCCTTTACTGTGGGATGATCCTTATGTTTTGCTCTGAGTCATGGAGTGACTCTTGCTGAATTGATAGCTAACTGCTGTTTAGAGGTTTTAGATAATAGGGATGTTTTCACTGAAAATAGCACAAATGCAAAATTTTGGACCCATTTTTCCCCTCTTCCCTTCAGTGGAGTTTTTAAAGACGTTTGATCTCTTTGAGAGAGTATGATCTAGTCTTCAGGCTTTGAGTTATAAGTTAGCTGTCTTTGCAGCATTTCAGCCTACTGACCTCGAGCTTAAAAAGTTGGGCAATCTCAAAAGTTACAAAATTGAGAAATGAGCAGAGAAAAAAGGGTTTGGGGCAAAAACAAAACTACTAACATCATCACCTACTATTTTCAATGTAGACTGTATATTTTTCAACACATTGTACAAGGCTTTTTTTGACAATTAAAAATTAAGCCTTGCTAAAAAGTAAGGATATGAAGAATAATCCACAAAAATCACCCACAATAGGTCTTATATTATACATAGATGTGTTATATGAAAGATATTTGAGGTTTTTTTTTAAAAAAACTATTGAAGAAGCCTGTTTGCCTGAAGAATTATTGGCCTGACATCATCTCTTGTCCTGAATTTCTCCTTTTGATAATTCTCTATCAAAGTTCCCTATTTCTCCTGGAGAAGAAATATGCCCATGACAATGTTTACATCCCAGCTTTAAAACAGAAGACCTAGATCTTTAAATATACATATGACTATAAGTAAATGTGTGGCATTAGCTGTTATACTTTTCTTCTTCTGATTGGTTGTGTCATGGTTAAGTTAGTTTATTAAACAGTATTTCCACCAATAATAATATGTTTGCAGTAGCAATTGGTTTGCGATAGTTTTCTTTTGCCCTCTGTGGACACAGCTAGCACTGCCTGAGTACATATTCACATGTTTCAATATCCAGAACAGTTTTGATCTTGTTTTTGGGGCTTGTGATTTTCCAACGTAGACATCTTATGATTTTATCAGAAATTCCTTTGTCATTACATTAATTGTTGCTTTCAAGTAAAATTCTTTGACTTATCTCCAGCTTACCCAGAAATCGTTTACATTTTAGTTCTATATACAGAATCAGCCTTTCTTCAGAGAAGAGTAAATGGCAGTTTATTCATGATACTTTTCAAGATGAGTCAGATAAAAATCGCTTTTTAATGCCTGTTCCTGTGTAAAAATCTTTGAGCAGTGATTATCACTAAGTCAGGAATCAAAAATAAGGCCTAATATCATCACCATCAACTTTAATACTGATAACACTTGCTAAACTTGGCTTTGTATACTTGTGACTCTACTACTGGTCTCCTGTCTCTTCACAAAGTAAATTCCAACTCATTCAGGTGTCTCCCAGTGGGCTTGCACATAACTATATCTTTAAAAATTAAATGACTGCAATTAACTCACCACATTAGTTGTTTGTTGCCAAGGCCAAGTGTTGAGAAAATTGAATATATGTGATTGTTCTAGGAAGGAAATTAAAAGAAAGTTACATAGCAGAATGATGGATGGGGGATGAAGTAACGGCTTGTACTATCATGACAAAGGGTGGACCCAAGTAATCACTGAATAATTGTGAAAGCTCCAGTTCTCAAGTACAAAGTCACAAAGAAGTGAAAATAAAGCAGAAAATCTAAGTGTGTGGATAATTGAAAAATAATTTTACTTTGACAGTTTTACCCAGCTTAGACCTGATTTGAGAACGCAAGCCCCTAGCAATATTATTGATGCTGAAAATTATTTGAAATGTAATTGAATGTTATTTTTGTCTGGATAATTGAATTTTGATTCCCAAATAGTTCAAGTAGAGTGCAGCAGTGAAGCAAAAATCAGATTCCAATATATTTTGCATGAATACTTTCCAGTTACAATACACAAGTGATTCTGTGGTTCTATCACACTCTTGCATCATGGCCAGGGTACCATAGTAGATCACACATAATAGTGAATAACCAATTTAAAACATAATGCTCAAAAATGAAAGTGTCTTAGTACACTGTAGTTCTACTAGCATTAGGTGAAATAGGTTAGTTTTATAGCTTATGAAAATAGAGCCAGGTGGTGGGTGTTGTGGAGGGCACGCATTGCATGGAGCACTGGGTGTGGTGTAAAACTATGAATTCTGTTACACTGAAAAGAAATAAAAAAAAGAAAGAAAATAGTGAGTTAATAGCAGACACTGTATTTTGGCCATTTTATTTTATTTATATTTTTATTTTTATAATTTGGCCATTTTAAAAAGTAAGTAAAAATTCAACCTGATTAATCATTATTACTAAGATTAAGCATATATGAATCAGTAAAAACCTCAAAATCTTATATCTGGCTGTAGATATAAACTATATATGATCTTTAGCAAATTAATACCTTAAAAATGTCTAAATCATAGTATTTAATGTTAAATTTAATTCTGTGTCCTGAGAAATTATTTTGAAAAAAGAAGCTTCTTGCATCTAGTTTTAATCACTTCTACATGATTCTTTTTTAATATTCTTTTTTGAAAATTAGTTAGAATTAATTTTTTAATTCAAATCACATATCTAATTAACACGTCTTTAAAAGTGTAGCCAAAATAGAAAATAACCTTCATTCTTATGTTTACAAGGGGTCCTGGTTTCTATTATACCTAAGTTTTGCTTTAGCACTGTGTAATTTAGTCCATATTTCAAAGGTTATTAGCTTACTTGATGCCAAAAGGTCATCCATATTAGCGGTAATTGGCTTTTATAAATATTGCTCATTATGCAAATGTATTATTTACAAGCACCATTAGGCCAAAGTGGATTTGAGAACTTGGGTAATAGGTTCTCTGCATTCATTATGAGGCAAAATATTTGACAATAGATAAATTAGGAGTTCATCTTCAATATTAGAATATAATTGAGAATATGAAAAATTTGGAATGTTTTCTGGCTCATAAGTGCTAAAACAGGAATGGTTGAGAGACAGAGATAAAAATAGATTGGGTATAAATATCTGAATTCAGGAGATTCATCCTCAACTATCTATGCTGGAAGTATTTGATAATCCCTCTAACCAATCTAATATTCTACCATATTATACCAAGTCAGTATCAGCTAATTTTACTAGAACTAACACCAAAATTTTGGTTCTGGATTCACAGAGTACATGAAGTAATAGGGGTTTTAAGTTTTAGACAAATCTAAATCTCACTTTCCTTCTTATAGACTCAGAAAGCAGTTTCTGCTTGGTTTAGATTATTTGAAAAGTTGTTCTGATATATTTGTGATGGCTTTAGTTAATAATACTGTATTTGCATACTGGAAATTTAGCTAAGAGACTAGATTTCAGATGCTCCTATTCCCTCTCTCCCCCAAAGCACTGCACAAAAGGTGACTATGTAAGGAGATGATACATAAATTAAGTTTAAAGTAGTTATTTCATTATGTGGAGGTATATCAAATCATCATATTGTATATCTTAAATATATATAATTTGTATAAAAAAATGAAATCAACATAATAAAGAAAAGTTCTACAAGATAGCACAGGTCTAAACAGGCCTGCAGTGGGTGGTAGTGTGGTGACTTCTGAACCAGGGATGGAAGTCGCAATGGTAGCACTGAATTATGGCAGGTACTCCTTCATTATTTCCTTTAACTAACAGTTTTTGAGCACTAGTACTGGAAATGGGAATAGAAAAATGATTAAAATACAGTCCTTGCCTTGGTTTTATTTTTATTTACCTTTTGCTTGTTGGTTGATTAATTTGTTTTACTAAATTGCTTGGACTAAGCTTGAAGAATCTGTCTCTCTCATGGGATGCAGTCACTAATGTTTATGCTCAGTATTTTTGCAGAATCTCCCACTTTAACCTTTTTTGCTTGGCTTCATAGGGGTGACACTTTCCTCTGCTTAGCTTAGTGATCACCTTGTAAATGATCATATGCTGTCTTCAAACATCTCAAATCAGGAAGGCTTTCACCTTTACCAATAGATCTTAGTGTGGGTTAAAAGCAAATTTCAAATTTGGGGCATTTTTAGAGTCTACCTTGGCTTTTATTTTTTGCTAAACTGTCCTGTTTCCTCTGCACAAAATGCAGCTTCCTGGTAAGTCAGGCATACATGGAAAGATTTCAGTTCCCTTAGAATACGTGTAGCCTTGCTGTTTGCTAAGGGATGTATGGGGAGATTATCAAGCCCCTCAATGCCTCTCTCATATCTAGGATTTCCTTTTAAATGTTTAGCCCTTCCCATTTACTTTTCACTAAGATCACTTACTGAAAACTATTAGATTTTTATCTTCTACACCAGATCAAGTAAACCCCCTCCATCAGCAAGGCTGCTCCTTTTCAGAGCTTGATCCACTCTTGGAGAGCCATTTTATTTATTTATTTTTAAAGGAAAGGAAGAATGCTGTATTTAGTGTATCCTCAGTTCTGCATTTTATGACCAAGATATTTACTAAAAGCATCAGAGAGATGGACAGGTAGTAGATGTAGATGTGCAAAAAAAATTCCTGACAAAATATGATTTTACAGAAATGCTGGAGATGGAATACTCACTCATTTAGTTAGGGCAAAATTCAGGTCTGGGATGGCAGGCTTTACAATTATGGTGGTAACAAAGCAAATAAAGAGTGCCTACATGATGTGATCTGAAAACATTAAAAATGGGTGGTGAATATGATTTGGGAATTTTTAGAATAAAAAGGGTACAACCATAAATCAAAAGAGAATTCAAGAAAAACTTTGTTTCAGAGGAAAACAATACATTATATTTTAGGCATGTTAAATTTAGGATGCCAGTAGGAAAGGTCTTTAGAAAAATGAGGTGTAAGTACTCAGGAAAAAGTAAGAACTGGGGATAAGATTTGGAAATCACTGTCATAAGAATTATCATTTAATCTGTAGGAGAGAATGAGTTTTTTAAGATTATAAATATATGATGTATCTATATCTATATATAGTTTCCTAAGATACATATATTCTAATTTCTCTTTCAAATTCCTTCCAAATTAGAGACTGTATGAGAGGAATAATAGTGAGAGGGATGACAAACCACTTGGCAAGTTCTAACTGACAGAGAGAGAGGGAAGGAGAAAGGGAGAAAAGGGTGGAGGTCGGGTGGGGGAGAGAAAAAGAGAGAGAGAGAGATCACAAGTTTAGGACAACCTGAAGAAAGTTCTCCCTGAAGGTAGGAGAGGAGGAAGATGTCTTATCAAAGGAGACAGAAAAAGAATGATTAATGAGGTAGGAAGTGAACTAATAAAGTATTCTGAGAAATGAATGTGAGTGAAACTCCAAAGGGAAAGCCTGATTGTACCAAATGCTGCAGAGAAATGGCAAGCAGGATGACTGAGAAGAGGATTTTATTTATTTTTTAAAAGATTTTATTTATTTATTTGACAGACAGAGATCACAAGTAGGCAGAGAGAGGAGTGGGGGGGGGGGAGCAGGCTCCCTGCTGAGCAGAGAGCCTGATGTGGGGCTCGATCCCAGGACCCTGGGATCATGACCAGAGCTGAAGGCAGAGGCTTTAACCTACCAAGCCACCCAGGCACCCCATGAGAAGAGGATTTTAGTCATTAGGTTGTCTTTGGAAATCTTTCCCATATAATTCTCAGGGAACCTAAACTTATGGTAGGTAATAATTTTAAGTAAGGTATTTCTATAGAAAGAGGATGTTATTTCTAATTAGATTCATGCAAAGCCTTAGTTTGTAAGTATTTTTATTATTTTAACAATGAGAAGAGTTCAACATCTTTTTGACTTCATCTATTCAGCAAACAATAAAAATACCGGAACAATACAATAATCATATTAATAACCATTCTTCTAAAATTTACATTTTTTGTTGATTTGTGTACATTATTTTATACCAGGTGGTGGGTATTATGGAGGGCACGCGTTGCATGGAGCACTGGGTGTGTTGTAAAACTATGAATTCTGTTATGCTGAAAAGAAAATGAAATTAATAAAAAAAAGACTTTTAAATACATGAAAAACTGAACCAATTATCATATGGTTTCACTTACTGGTGGAACATAAGGAATAGCATGGAGGACATTAGGAGAAGGAAGGGAAAAATGAAGGGAGAAATTGGTGTGGGAGATGAACTATGGACTCTGGGAAACAAACTGAGGGTTTTAGAAAGGAGGGAGGTGGGGGGATGGATGAGCCTCGTGATGGGTATTGAGGGCACAGACTGCATGGAGCACTGGGTGTCATACGCAAACAATGAATCATGGAACACGACATCAAAAAGTTATGATGTACTGGGACGCCTGGGTGGCTCAGTTGGTTGAGCAGCTGCCTTCAGCTCAGGTCATGATCCCAGCATCCTGGGATCGAGTCCCACATCGGGCTCCTTGCTCGGCAGGGAGCCTGCTTCTCCCTCTGCCTCTGCCTGCCACTCTGTCTGCCTGTGCTCACTCTCTGGCTCTCTCTCTCTCTCTCTCTGACAAATAAATTAAAAAAAAAAAGTTATGATGTACTGTACGATTAACATATAATAAAAAAAAGACTGAACCCAAGGGCTTTGTGCATTGTGTCATTTTATTATAACATTCCTCTCAATCTGAGATTGTCTAAGAAGAATAAAAGCCAGAAGGGAGATAAACCCCTTGCCAAGGTCATGCAGCCAATTAATGAAGGAGCTGAGATTCAAATTCATGTCTGTTAGACCTGGTAATCGCTCTGCTAAACCATAACTCCAGGAGCGGAGGGTGCATCCTCCATCCTCCTGTGGCCATACAAACTCCCTCCCATGCATACATAAGCATATTTTTCCATTCCTACTCTCAATGCTATAATCCATACTCTTCCTACATCTTAGCTGTACCTTTCTTTTCTACGGATCCCTCTTTCCCCACCTCTAATTTAACTTACACTGCAGCCTCTATGATCTTTTAAAAATGACAGTGATCTTAAAAAAAAAAAGATACTCTCGCTCCTTTCAGTGCTCTTATAGTTATTTTTAAACTTTTTCTCTAGTATTACATCACATTTCTCCTTTTATAGGGTTGTTATCAACCAGTCTTACTCTTTGTCCAGGCTTTTGTTTCCACACAACTACATTTACACTAGATTATAAACTATGTAACACAAAGCACTATATGTTGTTCAACTTGATGTTCCTACCCCTTCCAAGTTAAAATAAAAACTCCTTGTAATATTCATTGGACTTGCTGAAGTTTGTGAGTAGTATGTATGTTTCACTACACACCTCAGTATCCAGCACTTTTCTCCTTTCAGATAAAAAGGAATTCCTAATTGGCTACCAAGGGTGTATTGGTTATCAGATAATATAGTGCAGCTTATCTCTATTCGCTCTTTATAAAAGAGTAAGATAGAAGAATAACACACAATCTTTGGTCAAATAAAAGTATATTTCCTGAAAAATGGAAATGACTATCCCTTAATTTTTAGATGTCCACAGGTTTCCCAAGAGTGCATAATGCATGCATGCCCATGGTGAGGGTGGGGCAGTGGGGAATACTGTAGCTTTAAACTTATACCAAGCACATACATCTAGTCCTTATGACTGAAATTCACGATAACATGGCCACAAAAAGTGGTCACTTAGGTCTATTTAAGGAAAGATCAGTCATTAAATTATTTTTTTTTCTTAATGATTGCTGTTGATAAACACAGCTTTTGATTATCTGGATTTCTACTTCTTAATCAGTTGTATTGCCAATGTGCACTATGTCCAAAGTAACCAACTGATTTTACTGCATCTTTACATTAACCCAAATAATCATAAATAGAAATTATACTCAAGATTCCATAATATTTCAAATAGCATTTAGAGATTATTATGGATACTGATCTTCCTGCAGCTAAACAACATAAAAAGTTGTCAATCACAAATTAGGAATAAGATGATAACAAATTATTGGTTGCGGTCTGATACTAGGACTGATACTAGGTGTACAATCACCTACAGAATATTTTTGCTTGCCTGAGTGCTAATGAAATTGCTCAAATTAGAAGGTGCTTCCTTTCTGTGCCAAGAAATCTCTCACTGAAATCTACTAAAGAATTAGAGCTTTGTAATGGGGAAAAAAATCCATAATACAAAGCACCTGGATCCAGATCTAGTTTGATTTCCAGGTTTGATGAGGGTAGTTGATGCATGATGGGTAAAGACAATAAATGGCTGAAAATATTGAGCAGGTGTGCATATCTCAGTTATAGGCACAAATTTCATGAATGTAAAAATTGAAATATAAAGCATCTTCAATATTAGGATGTTAGAAATATTAATAATAACATTAATTAATAAAATTAAAATTATTGATCTTTATTAAAATTAATCATTAATAATTAATATCAATAATAATAAATAATAATAATTCCAAATCAATTAGGTTGCCTGAAAGAGTATATGCACCATCTCTAAGTCTTCAAATTATTATTTTCTTATGTTTGAAAATTCTTGGCATTAGTGAAATGGATACTACAACTGTATCTGTAATTTCATTTCTATTTCTATTAATTCTTTTTTTATTATAATGAAATATTCTATTAGTTTAATTCTTTTTTTAAAAAAGAGGCACATCTGACAAAATGTTACCAATTTTCAGTTGCTATTATTGACAACCTAGATTCCTGTTATATAATTTTCTGGACTTTCACTGAAGTCTTTTGCACACATCGATAGGAAGCTAGAATTGGTATTATTGACTCCCTCTCATAGATGTGACAACAGAGGCACTGAGAGGGTCAATAACAGGGCCAGAATTCAAATTTACTTTTCTGATTCAAAGATATAACAATATCTTTCAAACAATAGCTTTCAAATATCTATCATAACAATATCTTTCAAGAGCACAACAATCTCATGTTAAATAAAAAAAAGACTCTTGTGTTATTATATTTTTTCATAAGGCTATACACACATTTTTTGGTAGATAATCTACCATTTCCTGAACATGTATTTATTGCTCAGAGTGATGCTATAAGCCTAAATCATTTTTCATGTTTGATAGATAAAAAAACTAAGACAATACTTAGTTTGGCTGTGTTTTTATTGTTTTTAATGCCACATTTCAGTAATTTACAGTAAGAAGTATCTTATTCACATTATATACTTTTAAGTGTTAGCCACTTACTCAGTGTGAAGCAGCATCCCCTAGTTGAAATATGCAATTCTCATGAGGAGAAAGGGCAAGTTAGTTTGTGAAACATAATGACTTTAAAATATTTACTTATTTATTTTAAAGAGATAGAGATTATGAGTGGAAAAGGGGCAGAGGCGGAAGAAAAGGAGAATCTCAAGCAGACTCCCTGCTGAGCACAGAGCCTGATGTAGGGCTCCATCTCAGGACCCTGAGATCATGACCTGAGCTGAAACCAAAAGTCAGACTTGACCCACCAAGCCATCCAGATGACCCAACATAATGACTTTTAAAGCTTCTGCTCAGAATGAACCCATGTAATATCTGCTCATATTCCATTGGCCAAAGAAAGTCACATGGTCAAGCCTAGCTTCAAATAGGTGAGGCTTCTGCTCTCAGAGTTCCACTGCAAGTGCCCCAAATGCAATCCTCTTATAGTAGGCAAACAAGTGGTGAGCATACTTGTACACTGTGTTTCACTCAGATTAATAACTGAGAGAGGTGGATTTTTGATTGAGATCTACAAACTTCACAATCATATTGCCTTTCAAAGATAGCTTGTTTTATAGAACAAAATAAGATTATAAAATATGTGTTAGTTGTTCTTGACTCATACTTTTTACAATGAAATGGACAGAGCTGGAATTTCAGTTATCGCAAGGGTCATGTCTATATTTAATTATAAATTCCAATATTAGTTTTCTTTAATGAATCATTTCCTTTTTCTGTTTTGACAGAAATTGTATTTGCATATTTCATGTGACATAAACGAAGATGTTTAGAAAACAGTAAGTGGTTAATATGACAGTTCTTTTCACAGTTTGCTATGTAACAAAGGTTCTATTTTTGCCAAAATAGCCAACTATGCCTTAACACATCACCAAATAATTCAATCATGGTTCTCTTTTTTTCTGGATTGTTGTAAAAAATCTGTATGCCAGGTCTATATGGGATGTGAAAACATAAAGATTGAAAGGATTAACCATCCATTTCAAAAGCCAATCTCTTGCAGAAGCATTGAATGACCAAGTGTACATGCATCATGGGTTAGAAATTGGATGTAATAAAAGTCAATACAATAACCTCTTTCATGTGTCAAGAACATATCACAACACTGTGAAGGAAAATTTGTTTCCAAATTTCCTGCTTTTCTTGTGTATCTCCCTGAAGCCATCTGGTATAATTAGACTAATTAGTACTATTCTCCATTGTGTACCTCTTCTGTCAGTCTTGGCATACCACAATTTATGTGCATTTTGAAGATATCTGGATGTTGCTAGGCGAGATCAGTTAGATAGATGCAAAGATAGGAGAAAGATAGCATTCAGCTTAGTGAATTCTCTATTAAGTGGGCAGCTCAGAAACTTAGATTTATCTCTTCCTTTCTGTGGACAGAGAGGTACTACAGGCTGCTGGTTAAGATCATGTCCTCTCAATCCAGACTTCTCTGTGTTTGAATTCCAGTTATGAGATTTTCTAGCTGTGTGTCATTGTCCAAACTACTCTCTGCATCCCAGATTCTATATTTATAAAACAGGGATAAAAGGATTGATTTGAGGCTTAAATGAATTTATATATCTATCTGTAATAGTTTAGAATGTTTTCTACACAGAGTTAATAGTATTTAAATCATAGCTATAATAGATATACCCGGAAGAGATTGGAACCAGAAGACAGTATACTAACCCTGTTAGTTACCTAATGCTGCATTTAAAGTCATTCTATAATTCAGTGATAATAGAATAATCATTTATTATTTCTCATGGTTCATGTGGAACTTAAGAATGGCTCAGCAGAGAGATTCTGGCTTGGAATCTCTTGTGAGTTGAATGCAGTCCAATGTCAGCTGATGCTATGGTCATCTCAAGGCTGGAATGGAGCTGGAGGATCCACTTCTAATGCTGCCTATACATAAGGCTAGGAGCCACAGTTTCTCTTGAGTATCCTCACAAGCATCATGGCTGACTTTCCCCAGAGGGAGGGGTTTAAAAGACCAAGGTGGAAGCTGCAATCTCTCTTATGATAGAGTATTAGAAGCCATATGCTGTCATGTGAACTGTATGTAAAGTTCTATGTAAACGTGAGAGATCTGTGCAAGAGCAGTTATACCACAAGGTCAGGGTCACCAGGGGCGTTTTGGGGGCTAACACCTTAACTAACTTCACAAGGGGGTGAGGCATTAGATGGAAAATAAAATAGATTAATTTGCAATGTGTAATAAAACTGCATTTGGAAAAGAACTAGTATGCTCATATTAGTAGTGAGCACTGCATTTTCTTTTTCAGAGCATCTCTAAAGGTGAACTCTAATAATAATCAACATGCAGCTTACTGATTATGCATTTAGAATAAGGAAAATTAGATGAAAGATTAGAATATTTAGGTGCACCAGACTATAATCACCTGACACATTCCGTGTTGCAGTCGGGGTTATAACTGCCCCAGAATTAAGTCTGTGAGTCAAAACACTGCTAGGTACTCCCAGTCTGCTCCTGAATGGGGTTTGTCAGTATTTGCTTCTGATACTCCTCAAAAATCTCTTTGCAACAATGACTGACCCTATGATAATGGCACTTCTCTTCATTCAAACCTTCTTTGAGGAGATATTCTATCCTTTTAGGCCAATTGCATACCTTTATTAGACCAATTGCCTAATGATCTTAGTTTAATGCTGAGAGGCCAATCCCACCAAAAATGACTGGAAACATCTCAGTGTTTTCTCCATGTGCTGTGTATACACCCTAGGCTCTATTCCATTCTTTCCCATTTTTCTTGGCTTCACAGAATTTGTACTTCATGGCTCCTGTGGGTCTTTCAGAAAAGTCTTCTTCCCAGATCTAGCTTTCATTTCCCTTGATGGGAAAGTATTGATAGTCTATCCGTTTAAGCCTCTCTCACCCCCTCAGTCCTTCCTCCTTAGGGAAGGAAGAATGACTTAATCTCTTCCCTTTCTCCTGGAGTGAGCTGCCTATGGTGAGTGTTTTTCTCTTTTCTCTGTGTTTGGAGGCTCTACCCCACAAGAGAAAACTGGCTGTAGACTAGGCTGGTACTGCAGGCTTTGGGGCATAAATTAACCTAATACTCTTTGTTTATAATTTGGAAACTCAATTACCCTCAAATAAAAGCCACAGTCTGAATCAGTAATATAGATGATACTAGGTCCCTTTCTGCCTTACTTCTTATTTCAGGATTGTATTAATTATCAGCTTGCTAAGTAAAATTCCCTATAGTGTTCTATTCCTTGTTATTTCTTTGGTAATTTTCTCTCTCATATTGAGGAGCTAGAAAGCAAGGGATTACAACGCTAAGACATCAATTGCATTCCAACAGCAGTTTTTCTCATCAAAATGCCTTTATCTGTGATACATACCATGTGTTCCTTTGGCCTCATAAAATTCTTTCACATGCAACTTGCCTTTCATTTTCTGTTATAGAACATTATTTATTAATGTATTTATTTATTATTTATACTTTACCTATGTCTAAAAAGGATTCCGTTGTTGTTTATATTTTATGCTAGATGATAAATTCTAAATGGCTTATGAACACTTATTCTTTTCATCTTACATTACACCATAATCTTATTTGTAACTTCAGAGTCTTCCAAGTGAGCTCTGTGGAATTGTGGTATAATACAATGACAAAGAGACTGCTAGTCAGAGACTTTAATTCAAGTCCCAGCTTGTGACTCTGGATAACTCACTTATATATAACTTAGTTTACTTATAATTCTATCATAAAACTTTATTGTTATGAGGATAAATAAAATAATATGTGTAAAAGAAATTTAAAATTTCCATGAAAAATTACCGTAATTACAACTAAATCATTAATATTATAAAGATCTCTAATAGTTGTGATTTAAGTGGTGTTTTTGGTGGTTATGGGGAAAGTTGCCATATATTCCATTTTAGGAGATATTAATAGCACTTATTAAAATCACATTTTAAACATGTATATGTCATGGGAGAAAGACAACTTTAAATCTTCTTTTCAAATAGGATACTTAGACTCTTGAGAGAAGAGTGTATAGTTGTCCCTGACTACCAAGTTTTAGAAGGGATAAGGAGAGTCTATGATCTAGCTTTATAACTTGCTGATAGTAAACAAAATGTTTACACATGTAAGAAACTTATTGTTAATATCAAAGAAACATTTATACTACATAGAACTAGAAGAATCAGAATACTAAGCATATTCACTGCTGATAGTTATAGTTTATATTTTATGTTATTTAATTCCAAGGTAATTGCAGATTATAATTTTTTTAAGATTTTGTTTACTTATTTGAGAGAGACAGAGAGAAAGAAAATGAGCAGTGGGGAGGGGCAGAGGGCGTAAGAGAGAGAAGCAGACTCCCTGCTGAGCAGGAAGCCAGAAGCGGAGCTTTGTCCCAGGACGCAGAGATCATGACCTGAGATGAAGGCAGATGCTTAACCAACCGAACCACCAGCCCCCCAGAAGATTCTTGATTATGTACATTCACTACTTCTGTTTGATTGGTCTTATAGTGTTTTACCCATCTTCTCATTGCAATTCTATCTCTAAATATTTTGCCTGTTTCCCATTTTCATTGAAAGGTAACAGACTTGTGGCCCAAGGACAGAATCTGGCCCAGAATGATGTTTGGTTTGGCATACAGAGTACTCACTTTTTTTTTTTAAGCCAATATGTAAAATATGAACATTTTGTATCATAATCCATATTACTAGATTCTATTGAAAAATTAAAAATAAGAAGTATTATAACATTGAGCTCTCATTTCTGCATGGCTGAAATACACTGGAGCCAAATTTCCTCCTTTGGATAAGGTACAATCTCTCTCATTCACCAGAGCCAGCTCCTCCCACACACCCTGCTTTCTGTCATCTCCACCTTTTTTGCTTCAGTTGTGTATTATCTGCCTGATTCCTGAAGCATTCGCACTTTCAACCTGACTGAATTTTTGTTCATTTGTAGTCTCCTTGATCTGTCTTTTAAGTATTTTTCTTTTTGAACTTTGTTTATGATCCTTGAAATAATTATTTGCAAGTGGTCCTTCTTATTTAAACCTTGATTGATGAAACTTTAACATAATTATTTTATTCTTAAAATTTAGAATTCTTATTATTGTTATTTTATGGGTTCCTTGTCTGTATGAAGGACACACATAGTGAGAAAAAACATCTATTAGATCAGTAGAGCTTGATAGGAAGAATTTATACCTGAGAAATTGGAAGGACAGAGGTGTTTTTGAGAAAACCAAATTGATATCATGAACATGGAGTGCTTACTTGCATGGAGTGCTTACTTACTATTATTACTATTATTAAATTTGCTTATCTTGTGCTTACCTTTTTCAATGTGGCTATTCTGTCTTTTTACCAAAGCTATCTTACAAAGTGGCTGGCATTTAAAACAAACAAACAAAAACAAAGACACAAAATTTCATCCTTGAAATGAATTCAGTGGAGAGTATCTGGACATTTTTCAGACAAATTATTTTTAAATTATGGGAGAAAATTTAGCAAGTTGTGCTCAAAGTATTCTTATTTTTCAGAACAGTTTTTTAGGTGGATTCCTTAGAGTTACTGAAATGTTCCTGCTGTTACAATTTCTTTCTTGAATCCACACATCTGTTGTTCAAAAAACAGGCTTTGAAACATCCTAGGAGTGATTTGGATTTAAGTAATATCCTGATAAATAAATCTAAATCTAGTTTAGGTTTTTGAGATGGATGGAGCCTGTACCTTAATTAGGAATAAGGTGAGTGTTCCAGTGACACCTCTCTCATTTGGGATCTTTTTGGAATGAACTTTGAGGAATCTCACTCCTGTAGAATAAGGAACACTGCTTCAGCATCTGGGAAGAAGCTGTCTTGTTATCTTTAGGGAATATCATTACTCCTGGTGTGCACAAATGAGAAGCCTCCTAACATATGCATTGCAACCTTGGATCCTTGTTTTTGCCTGAATTTTGTTAAAATATAGAGATCTGCTTATTTTTTAATTAACTAGGATTTGGTTTGGGATTCCTAAATTTTAGTTGAGGATACATAATACTCTTTCATGTGTTTCACACATCTGGTGTAGAAACGCATTCTGCCTTACATTTTAGACCTATATTCTATTTCTATCTGAAAATTCTTTATAGTCTCATCAAAACTCCATTCTTTGTCTGATCTCTATCTTCTGCTTCAGCTCACCATTTTATTACCGTAAGATCTTAAAGAAGCATGTTGCTTCTCTCAAAAATGGAACAATTGAACACACCTCTATTTATACTTTGAGAAAAGACAGTTTTGACAAGATATGCACATAAGTTTTACTTATAAGGAAAAAGTAAAAGGGAGATACCATAACTTGTCTTTTTATTATCCACTATTAATTTATAGAGCAAAACTCTTGAGTTAAATGCTCAGTTCTCTTAATTACTAATGGAACACCATTAAGACACATTAATTCTGTAACAAAAATCTCTTGGGAATTGGTTATATGGTCCTGAAAACTTATGAGTGTCTTCAACATTTTTGAGGCTATTTTTCAATAGCTCACTAACATGATATTGATTAGGAAAGATTATAAGTCAGATGAATTAAGTTGTCCAGTTAAGTGATTATGCATAATAATATGAGGAGATAGAATCATAGTTCATTTATTTTTAATAATAATCTTAAGCAATTACCTATTTTGTATGCTTATAGGAAGAACATTACTAAATGGTAGCAAGTAATCTCTATTAAATATTTGTCCACAAAAATCTGATCTGTTTGATAAAGGTATTGGCAGTTTATCATAATGTTTTTATAGAACTCTTTTTGCTCACTCTAACCACAGCACAGGTTCAGTTGTTGTTTGTTCCTTCTCTCATAAAACCTTCAAAAATCCTTACTTTAAATAAAATCTTAATTTAAAATAACCAGTTTAGAGATATGTGTTTTCTGATTGAATCTAGCCAAGCCATCTTATAGATATTTCATCTCTAGTACCACCTGTCAGTCTCTTGATATTCCTTTGGATTGTCTGTTCCCAGAGTGTTACTCATTCTTGATTACACTGCTTTCATCTTAGAAAAGCACTTTTCATGGCCTCAGGTGCTTGGGTGTGTGAAAATGAATAAAAGAAGCCTTATTTAAAATGGAGTCCAGACACCCTGAATGGGGAGCTCTTACACATTACACCTTGCTACAGTTTGCAAACCCTAGCAAGAGAAAGCATACTCTGCATTTCCCAACAGGAAAAAGCTTCCTTTCCTACCCTACCAGGAGGAAGGAAGATTTTTTCCTTGCCCAGAAACAACCCAGCCAATGAGAACTGCCGCATCCCTGAACTCTCACTCTTTTCCAACGGACTTTCATTATAAACAGTCCCTACAACTTCCTTCTTTTCTTTATAAAAGAATACTCTTCTCATTTGTTCTCCAGACTTGCCTATGCTTCACCATAGTTTGCATATTCTGAATTACAATTTCTCTGCTATTCCCAAATAAACTCATTGTGCTGGTAAACTACTGGCTATTTTATTTTTAAGGTTAACAAATGTTTTCTACCTGATTAACTCATTTTTCCAACAGTAGTAACAAGATTTTCCTTTTATCTCAAAATGAAGAAATATTCATTCAAGGTTCTGTATCAGGAGATTTACAATAGTTTTACACTAGCATGCTTATATTCTTTTTTTTTTTTAAGATTTTTATTTATTTATTTGATAGACAGAGAGAGATCACAAGTAGGCAGAGGGGCAGGCAGAGAGAGAGGGGGAAGCAGGTTCCCTGCAGAGCAGAGAGCCTGATGCAGGGCTCGATCCCAGGCCTGGGATCATGACCTGAGCTGAAGGCAGAGGCTTAACCCCCTGAGCCACCCAGGTGCCCCTGCTTATATTCTTTTTAATGATGCAGCAAATCTTACCACGTAAGATTAAGACATAAGTTTAAGTAGATTAAACTTGAAAATATATATATGTAACTTGATAAATTATAAAACAATAGTTAATTATATTATTCAGCTATCTTACAACTCTGGTTGATAGAGCATATATATTATACAAAACTTACACTTTGCTTTTCTCTCTTTTTCAGCCTTTAAAATGTTTAAGACTCTCTGAAGGCTATTTCACATATGGTTACAGACTATTTTCAGTGATGATACAGTAACTCTGAGAAATACTAGATTTCTAAGAAAAGGTTCTTTAATTTCAAACACAGCAATGCAAGGCTGATGTATCATTTTAAGTACCTGGGACCAGCAGACAAATCTGGATAACAAGCAGCATGTTTTCTTCAAAATCACCTGGTCCTCCTGAAGACAAGATTTGATATTAGATCATGTTCATTAGAGTGTTGTTGTTGTTGTTGATTTTTCCACTTTTTAGACTGACTTCTCTCTTCAGGAATCTTAAGTAATTTATGCAAATAGGCTTTCTTTGGGCCTGTACCAGTTATTCCCAAATATGTCTGAACAAACTGCAAATAAAGCTTAGAATGTAGGAAAGACGCCTGCTATATTTATGTAGTTGTAGGAATACATTGCACTTACTGGCACGGTTCACATGACCACAGTATTTAATGGCTATATCAGATATCATTGATTATCAACACATTCCTATTTAATTTTTGACAGTTATTCACAAATCTCATCATTATAAGTAGCTAACACTTTTTTTTTTTAACTTGCCTACATAGTGTACTATTTCCAAAGTGGAGAGACTAGAACAAGACTTACAAATTGTTTTATAGCTTGTTATATATTTTCCTTCTTTTGTTCATTGAAAGTATTAAGTAATATCTAAATTCAAGGCTTGAATTATGAACTGGGTATATAGTGGTAGGCAAACTAGACATGTTCCATACATTTACGGTGTCAAGTATGCAAATGTAGAAAATCACTGAACAATTAGTTATACAAATACAAATAATTATACACTGTAATAGAGTTACCAAGAGAAAATCAGGGAGAGAGCTAATTTAGACTTGGCAATCCAGGAAGTCCCTAAACTAAGATTTAAAGCGTTTGTCTGTCTGTCAAGAAGAGAGCCAAGAGAGAACTGCTGCAGTAAATGTGTGGGATGCATTTTAACAGACTGTGGGTCACTGTTGCTGTAAGGTAGTGAACAAGGCACTAAAGGCACAAGGAGAGGTGGGCAAGATGTTATGTGGTATGTGGTTTGTAAGCTATTATGTTTATTAACCTGTTGTCCTAAGTATAGTGGGAAACAATTGGCTGGTTTTAAGCATGGGGACAGGTAACAATTTTATTTATTTATTTTTTTAAAGATCACTTTGACTTGTGAATGATAAATAGAGGGAGGGGAGACTGAAAGTAGAAAAGCCAATTAGACGTTGATAAGCCTAGGCAGGTGGTGGAAGTGAGTGGTTCTATATTAGTGGAATGGAAATTGACAAAATGCAGATATTAGAATGATGTTTTGGAATAGAATTGATAGGGTCTGATGATGACAAGGCATTAAAGCTTTCTTTCAAATCTATGGCTTGAGCGAATAGAGAGTAGGAAAAGTCAATATGCAAATTTCATGAATATGGATTATCTCATTTTAAGTTGAGAATTAGAACTTACCTATAAGTTTATTTCTTTCTTGGAATATGATTAATCAATTGTGCATTTATTCAAAAACACTTATTAGCATAACATGTGTGCCAGGCATTTTATTAAGTATTGAAGATATAAAAATGAATAAGATATGGTCCTTGCTTCAGAAGCCATAATTATTCTGCAAGAGATTGACAAATAAACAATTATGTGCAAGCAAATTCTGCTCATGAATATTTATGAGACAATCCAAACAAATTATTAGCAAAACAAATTCATTGATGTACAAAAATGATAGCACATCATGACCTAGTTGGTTTTGTCCTAGGAATTCAAAGGTCAGTTAACATTAGAAAATATGTAATGTACTAAAAGAGAAAACATGTCTCAATGAGAGCTTAAAAAAGATTGTAATAAAATTCAATGCTCTTTCATGATTAAAACTCTCTTATTCGATAAAAAGAGAAGAAAATTTCTTTCACTTACTAAGAACATCTACCAAAAACCTACAGCATATGTAATTTTTAATGGGGGAATTTTAGAAGCATTCTCTTAGGTTTAGGAAAAAGAAAAAGATGCCCCTGGTCTTACCTTTTTTTAGCACAACACTGGAGACCCTATGCAGTACAGGAGGATAAGAAAAAACTAAATTCCACAAGAATAAGAAAAAGAAAAAAAGCAAAACAAAACAGGATCCAATGCTATTGTGTATCAGGTTGGATTAAGCTTTCAGACCTAACATAAAAATACCAAAGTCCCATGGGTTTAACACCAAAATGTGTTTACTTCTTGACAATATAATATTGAATTCAGTATGTCAAGAGCTGTGAAGGATCTGGTATTTTACCCTACTTGCAAGCTATATATTAGAGATATGCATCAGAGATAATGGACTTTATTACACAGGACAGCAAGTAGCCTGTACCTTGTTTGCTTTGTTCCCTTTGCCAAGTTCCCACAGGACCAGGTTATATCTCACACTCAGTGGACTGCATTACAGGAGAGGAACCCTGTGATTAAAGAACCTAAATATTTTATACTAGGGAGTAAGTATGTCTGCCTGTGCAACAGAGCCAAACTATCTCTCTTCTCCAGTGTCGTTTGCTATTTAAACCCCTTTGAAAAGATAGTCCAAAGTCAGCAAGTGCCTCTCTTTATAAAATGGACAGAAACAAGAGAAATCAATGGATAGTTGTCTCCCAACACAGTAAAACCATTCTCCTCATCTCGTTCTTAAGGATTCAGACTCTCTTCCATTTCCCATGCACCACCTCATTACCAAGTCAGAGGGAGAGAGAATATGGAGAAATCACATACATGTAAAAATGCTTCATCCCAGAAATATAAGCATTATTTCCTCTCATAGCCCGTGTGTACACCAAACCCCCCAAAATAGAAGTATATGGACTATTTGATGAATATACTGTGTTTGCTGTAATTTCAAGTCAATATTACACAAAGTTTTAAACAACCCATTAATTAGTTGATTAACTAATTTTAGAATTTAATGTGGAAAAGCAAAGGCCTAATGAGAACAAAGATTCTCCCAAAGAAGGATAAGGTGGGAGATATTTTATCACATATTATCAGATTTTAGTACCTATGAAAGCCTAAAATAACAGCCATTAACTATTAGCACAGATAAGGCAAAATGGAGACTCCAGAAATACTCAAGCATGCTAGAAACTTGATATATGACAGATGACTGTGGGAAAAGAAAGTCTGTTTATCAAATAGTGGTGATACTACAAACGAGCTCTATAGAAAAAATTGTTTGTTTCTTAATTAAAAATGAAAAAACATACTTTTTTAAAAACTTTTTTTAGATTTATTATGTTCTTAAATATAAAGGGAAATTGAAACAGAAGAAAACAATGAATAATAATTTCATGACCTCATGGTGGGTAGGAATTTATTAATTCCAAAAGGTGCTAACTATAGAAGAAAAGATGGCTAAATTAGAACACATTAAAAATTAAAAATGCTCTGTTCCATAGGGCACCACAAAGACACTGAAAACCTAAGCCACAAAGCAGGATAAAATATGTGCAATGTATAAAATTGATAAATGTTTGGTATCAACATATATAAATAAGTCATAAATCAACAGAAAAAAAATTTAAACAAACCTTTAGAAAAATCTTCAAAACATATGAAGAGGCATTTTACAGAAGAGGAAATAACTTCTTAGTTATTATGCTTCTTAGCATATGAAAAAATATATATTTTTTAGATAGAAAGAAAGCATAAGAGTGGGGAAGGGCAAAGAGAGAGAGAGAATCTTAAGCAGGCTCCATGCTTAGTGGGGAGCCCAATGTGGGGCTCCATCTCTTGACCCTGGGTTCATGATCTGGACTGAAATCAAGAGTCAGATACTTAACCAACTGAGCCACCCAGGTGCCCCTTAAATGTTTTTAATTGTATTAGTATATCAATGTAAATTAATATAACAGATTCCTATTCTCATGGCCCAGCTTGACGAAAATTTTTAAGTCTGAAAATACCAAGTATTGATAATGATGTAAAATAATAGGAACTTGTTTGGTATATGTGTGAATGGAATTAGGTCAATAACATTTTAAAACAATTACTTATTACCTAAACATGGACTTACACTAAGACTCAAAAAATTTACTTCTTGCCATAAACTAGAGAAAATTCTGTAAATGAGAATATTCTGCATATAGAATATCCTGTACCAAGAGGCACGCATAAGAATTACCATGTTTGTGGGGCACCTGGGTGGCTCAGTGGGTTAAAGCCTCTGCTTTCGGCTCAGGTCATGATCCCAGGGTCCTTGGATCAAGCCCCGCATCGGGCTCTCTGCTCCTCGGAGAGCCCGCTTCCTTCTCTCTCTCCCTGCCTGCTTCTCTTGTCTACTTGTAATCTCTGTCTGTCAAATAAATAAATAAAATCTTAAAAAAAAAAAAGAATTACCATGTTTGTAATACTAAAAACCAAAGGGTGTGAGTAAAATCTTCATTGACAAGAAGTTAAAGAACGTTTCCTGTCTGACTACCTTCAAACTGAGACATTGGTTTTTCCTGCCTTCAGATGTGAACTGGCACAATGGATTGTCTTGTGTCAAGTCTGCCATCCTTTAGACTGGGACAGTATCATACACCCCTCTGGATCTCCAACTTGCTAATTCACTTTGAGGATCATGAGACTTAACTTGTCAGCCTCCATAGTCACATAAGCCAATTCCTTTCTCTCTCTTTCTCTCTTTGGTTTGTTTTTCTGGGCAATCCCAACAAATACAGTTATTAAAGTTATCTCTTTCATGCTATTGGAGAACTAATAAGTTGTGAGGAATTACTAGATCAGAATTGGGTAAAAGGGGGAAGACCAGAAAGTTTAACCCAGATTTGGGATTATTTGATGTTGCTGGAAGGGGTAATTGAGAAGACAAGACAAAAGGAAAAGTGAAACTATTAAGAGAAGTTAAAGAGGGGGAAAAATTATGTTCAAAGAGGAGCTCAACCTAGAGTTCCAAACTATGTGAAAATATCCTTTGGGAATTCATTGAAAGAAAGATAATTTCAAACAAGTAAAAACTGAGAAAAGTATTGCCATTAGATACTTATTACCAAAAATAATGGTGTTCTTCAGGTAAAGATGGAAGTTCAGAAATTCAAAAAGGAGTGAAATAAAACAAGTAAATATGAATAAATACTGAATGAGTAATAATGAAATATCTTGAGTTTTAATCATTCATTTTAAACATTCACAGAATGGGGCTCCTGTGTGGCTCAGTGGATTAAGCCTCTGCCTTCAGCTCAGGTCATGATCTCAGGTCCTGGGATTGTGCCCCACATTGGACTCTCTGCTCAGCAGGGAGCCTGCTTCCCCCTCTCTCTCTGCCTGCCTCTCTGCCTACTTGTGATCTCTCTCACAGTCAAATAAATAAATAAAATCTTTTAAAAAAATTAAACATTCACAGAATTGAAATAATGGAAATAATATTAAATAATTCAAATGGAGATAAATCAAGTTACACTCTTTTAATGTTCCTTGCATCATCTGGAAATAGAGCAAATTACTAATTAATACTAGATTTTAATAAATTGGGAATGTAGGTTATAAATTGCAAAGGTAATAATTACAGAAATTAAAAAAAAAGAGTACACCAAGCTAACTGGAAAAAATGGAATAAGAAAAAATTACTACAGAAGATGTCAAGAAAAAAGAGAAACTTAAGAGAGGAGGGATGAAAAGAAAGCACACACAAAAACATATTTAAACCCAAATATATCTGCGGCCATAATGCATGGAAATTGGTTAAAGGAGACTTAAAAGACAAACTTTGTCAGACCCGATTGTTAAAATCCCCAATATGTACTATTTACATGAGACACATCTAATATATAAATTTACAGAAAATATATAAGCAAAAGATAAGAAAAAAAATGTACCAAGTATAAACAACTAACATAAGAGGGCTGGAGTAACTATATTAATGTCAACCAAGTAGAATTAAGAAACAGGGGCGCCTGGGTGGCTCAGATGGTTGAGCAACTGCCTCTGGCTCCAGTCATGATCCCAGGGTCTTGGGTTCAAGCTCCATGTTGGGCTCCCTGTTCAGCAAGGAGTACTGCCTTTCCCTGTCCCTCTGCCACTCCCCCCCCCCACTCATGCTCTCTCTTCCTTGCTCTGTCTCTCAAGTAAATAAATGAAATCTTAAAAAAAAGAGGACACTTCACTGTAATAAAATTATCATAAAATTACCAAGAAATATAAAATTATTATTATTATTATTATTATTTTTAGAGAAAGAGTGAGAGCAGGTTGGGAGGAACAGAGAGAGAGGAAGAGAAAATCTTTTTTTAAAGTTAACATATAGTGTATTATTTGTCTCAGGGGTACAGGTCTGTGAATCATTTGTCTTACACAATTCACAGCACTTATCATAACACATACCCTCCCCAATTTCCATCACGCAGTCACCCCATTCCTCCCACCCCCAGCAACCTTAAGTTTGTTTCTTGAGATTAAGAGTCTCTTATGGTTTGTCTCCCTCCCAATCCTATCTTGTTTCATTTTTTCCCTTCTATCCCCCTCTACAACTCCCTGCTCTGCCTCTCAAATTCCTCATATCAGAGAAATCATATGATAATTGTCCTTCTTTGATTGACTTATTTTGCTTAGCATATTATCCTCTAGTTCCATCCACGTTGTTGTAAAGGGCTAGATTTTGGGCTTTTTGATAACTGCATAGTATTCCATTGAATATATATACCACTTCTTTATCCATTTATTGGTTGATGGACATCTATGTTCTTTCCATAGTTTGGCTATTGTGGACATTGCTGTTATAAACATTCGGGTGCACGTGCCCCTTCAGAAATCACTACATTTATATCTGTAGAGTAAATACCCAGTAGTGCAATTGCTGGACCGTAGGGTAGCTCTATTTTCAACTTTTTAAAAAAAGATTTTTAAAAATTTATTTATTTGACAGGGAGAGAGACACAAGCAGAGGGAGTTGGAGAGGGAGAAGCAGGCTTCCCACTGAGCAGAGAACCTGTTTGATCCCAGGACCTGGCAGACGCTTAACGACTGAGCTACCCAGGTGCCCCTGTTCTCAACTTTTAAAGGAACCCCCATACTGTTTTCCAGAGTGGCTGCACCAGCTTGTATTCTCACCAACAGTGTAGGAGGGTTCCTCTTTCTCCACATCCTTGCCAACATCTGTCATTTCTTGACTTGTTAATTTTAGCCATTCTGACTGCTGTGAGGTGGTATCTCATTGTAGTTTTGATTTGTATCTCCCTGATGCCGAGTGATGTTGAACACTTTTTCACGTGTCTGTTGACCATCTGGATGCCTTCTTTGCAGAAATGTCTGTTCATGTCTTCTGCCCATTTCTTAATTGGATTATTTGTTTTTTGGCTGTTGAGTTTGATAAATTCTTTCTAGATTTTGGATACTAGCCCTTTATTTGATATGTTGTTTGCAAATACCTTCTCCCATTCTGCTGGTTGTCTTTTGGTTTTGCTGAGTGTTTCCTTTGCTGTTCAAAAGCTTTTGATCTTGATGAAGTCCAAATAGTTCATTTTTGCCCTTGCTCCCCTTGCCTTTGGTGATGTTTCTAGGAAGAAGTTGCTATGGCTGGGGTCTCAGAGGTTGCTGCCTGTGTTCTCCTCAAGGATTTTGATGGATTCCTGTCTCCCATTGAGGTCTTTCATACATTTGGAGTGCATTTTTGTGTGTGGTGTAAGGAAATGGTCCAGTTTCATTCGTCTGCATGTGGCTGTCCAATTTTCCCAACCCCATTTGTTGAAGAGACTGTCTTTTTTCAGTTGGACATTCTTTCCTGCTTTGTCAAAGATTAGTTGACCATAGAGTTGAGGGTCCATTTCTGGGCTCTCTGTTCTGTTCCATTGACCTATGTGTGTGTTTTGTGCCAGTACCATACTTTCTTGATGATGACAGCTTTGTAATAGAGCTTGAAGTCTGGAATTGTAATGTCACCAGCTTTGGTTTTCTTTTTTGACATTCCTGTGTCTATTCGAGGTCTTTTCTGGTTCCATATGAATTTTAGGATTTTTTGCTCCATTTCTTTGAAAAAAAAAAAACAAAACTGATGGTATTATGATAGAGATTGCATTAAATGTATAGATTGCTTTGGATGGCATAGATATTTTCACGATATTTGTTCTTCCAATCCATGAGCATGGAATATTTTTCCATTTCTTTCCTCAATTTCTTTCTTCCTCAATTTCTTTCATGAGTACTTTAGTTTTATGAGTACAGATTCTTTGACTCTTGGTTAGGTGTATTCCCAGGTATCTTAGGGTTTTGGGTGCAATTGTAAATGGGATTGACTCCTTAATTTCTCTTTCTTCTGTCTTGTTGGTGTATAGAAATGCAACTGATTTCTGTGCATTGATTTTTATATCCTGACACTTTACCCAATTCCTGTATGAGTTCCAGAAGTTTTGGAGTGTAATCTTTTGGATTTTCCACATAAAGTATCCTATCATCTGCAAAGAGTGAGAGTCTGACTTCTTCTGTGCTAATTTGGATGCCTTTAATTTCTTTTTGTTGTCTGATTGCTTAGGCTAGGACTTCTAGTACTATGTTGAATAGTAGTGGTGATAGTGGTCATCCCTGCCATATTCCTGACCTTAGGGGAAAAAACTCTCAGTTTTCCCTTTTGAGAATGATATTCACTGGTAGTTTTTCACAGATGTTTTTGGTATTGAAATATATACCCTCTGTCCCTACATTGTGAAGAGTTTTGATCAAGAAAGAACTCTGTACTTGGTCAAATGCTTTTTCAGCATCTATTGAGAGTATCATATGATTCTTGTTATTTCTTTTAATAATGTATTGTATCACATTGATTCATTTGCAGATATTGAATTCCTTGAGGAATTCTTTCAATTCTTTGCAGCCCAGGAATAACTCCCACTTTGTCGTGGTGAATAATCCTCTTAATATA
>PISX010008118.1:0-84226 GCA_004024625.1 Mellivora capensis | reverse complement strand
GTTTTGAAGGGGTGGGGGGTGGGAGGTTGGGGTAGCCTGGTGGTGGGTATTGTGGAGGGCACGCATTGCATGGAGCCCTGGGTGTGGTGTAAAACTATGAATTCTGTTATGCTGAAAAGAAATTAAAAAAATAAATAAAATATAATAAAAAAAAGACAAACATGCCAACTTAATACAAAGGTCATTAACATATCCTCTACCCTAAGTTTCCAATGCCAGAAGACATCAGTTTATAGAGGAATTTGCATGAAAACCAGCCTCCCGCAAGAACACTGTGACATGAGGAAGTTCCCATTATCCACAGGTTTAGTCATTCAAAAAAAAAATAAAAATAAAAATAAATAAAAAATAAAACAAATGAAAGTAGTTGGCATGGTAATTATGAATAAAACACAGCCATTGAACATTACAGTAATTCTTGACCCAATACTAAATGAGAACATGCTACCTTAGGAAATGTTGAATGTATCCCACAAGGCTGACATTCAGAATGGATAAAGAGATAAAGAGCTTCCAAGACCAGCAAAGTTTAAAAGATTATGTGACCACTAAGCCAACACTACAAGAAATATTAAGGGGGATTCAATAAAAGAAGAAAGATCCCAAGAGTGACACAGAACAAAAATTTACAGAGACACTCTATAGAAACAAGGACCTCACAGGAAACATTATGACAATAAAAACTTTTCGTTAATAATCACTCTCAGTGTGAATGGCCTAATGCTCGCATAAAACTGTACAGAGTTGCAGACTGGATAAAATGACAGGACCCATTCATATGCTGTCTACAAGAGACACATCTGGAACCTAAAGATACATCCAGACTTAAAGTGAAGGGATGGAGAACTATCTTTCATGCCAAAAGCCCTCAAAAGAAAGTTGCAGTAGAGATTCTCATATCAGATAAATTAGATTTAAAGCAAAAGACTGTAGACAGAGATTCAGAAGGACACTACATCATTCTTATAGGGTCTATCCACAAAGATCAAACAATTGTAAATATTTATGCCCCTAACATGGGAGCAGCCAACTACATAACCCAACCGCTAATCAAAATAAAGAGTCATATTGATATGAATACATTAAATGTAGGGGATCTTAATGAGCCACTCTCAGCAGTAGACAGGTCATCTAAACAGAAAATCAACAAAGAAAAAAGAGGTCTGAATGACACACTGGACCAGATGGACCTCATAGATATATACAGAACAACTAAAACAACCAAATCTTCATTCTTCTTGAACACACATGGAACTTTCTCCAGAACAGACCACATACTGGGTCACGAATCAGGGCTCAACTGATACCAAAAGACTGAGATTATTCACTGTATATTCTTAGATCACAATGCTTTGAAACTAGAACTCAACCACAAGAAAATATTTGGAAAGAATTCAAATATCTGGAAGCTAAAGACCACACTGCTCAAGAAAATTCATATCAAACAGGAAATCAAAGAAGAACTTAAACAATTCATGGAAACCAATGAGAATAAAGACACATTGGCCCAAAACCAATGGGATATGGCAAAGGCGGTCCTAAGGGGAAAATACATAGCCATCCAAGCCTCACTCAAAAAAAATGAAAAATCCCAAATACACAAACTCTCTTTACACCTCAAAGAACTGGAAAATCAACAATAAACTAAACCAATCCCATGCACAAAAAGGGACATAATTAAGGTTAGAGAAGAGATCAATGAGTTAGAAACCAGAGATACAATAGAACACATCAAGAAAACTACAAGCTTGTTCTTTGAAAGAATTAATAGTCAATAAACCACTGGACAAACTAATCCAAAAGAAAAGAGAGAGGAACCAAATTAATAAAATTATGAATGACAGGGGAGATATGAAAACTAATACCCAGGAAATAGAAATAATAATCAGAAATTATTATCAACAGTTATATGCCAATAAGTTAAGGAACCTAGAAGAAATGGATGCATTCCTGGAAACCTATAAACTTTCAAGATTGAAACTTGTAGAAATGACAACATGAATAGAACAATATCTAGTAATGAGACTGAAGCAGTGATCAAAAATACTCCCCCAAAACAAGAGTCTAGAACCTGATGGACAATCTGGGGCATTCTACCAAACAGTCAAAGAAGAAATAATACCTATTCTCCTGAAGCTGTTTCAAAAAATAGAGAAGGAAAACTTCCAGACTCTTTCTATGAAGCTAGCGCTACCATGGTCCCAAAACCAGGCAAAAAACCCATCAAAAAGGAGAATTTCAGACCAATTTCCTTGATGAATGTGAATGCTAGGATTCTCAACAAGATCCTAGCTAACATGATCCAACAATACATTGAAAAGATTATGCACCATGACCAGGTGGATTTATTCCTGGGATGCAAGGGTGGTTCAACATTTGCAAATCAATCAATGTGATAGAAGAAATCAATAAGAGAAGAGAGAAGAAACACATGGTCCTTTCAATTGATGTAGAAAAAGCATCAAAAGCTTCTGCACAGCAAAGGGAACAGTCAACAAAACAAAGAGGCAACCCACAGAATGGGAGAAGACATTTGCAAATGACAGTACAGACAAAAGGTTGATATCCAGGATCTATAAAGAACTTCTCAAACTCAACACACACAAAACAGATAATCGTATCAAAAAAAAATGGGCAGAACAAATAACAGGGAGGACATGGGGAGATGGAGAGGAGAAGGGAGTTGAGGGAAATTGGGGGGGAGATGAACCATGAGAGACTATGGACTCTGAAAAACAACCTGAGGGTTTGGAAGGGGAAGGGGGTGGGAGGTTGGGGGAGCCAGGTAGTAGGTATTATGGAGGGCACGCATTGCATGGAGCACTGGGTGTGGTGTAAAACTATGTATGAATTCTGTTACGCTGAAAAGAAATGAAATTAAAAAATGGGCAGAACATATGAACAGATACTTCTCCAATGAAGACATACAAATGGTTATCAGACAAATGAAAAAATGTTCATCATCACTAGCCATCAGGGAGATTCAAATTAAAACCACATTGAGATACCACCTTATACCAGTTAGAATGGCCCAAATTAGCAAAACAGGAAACAACGTGTGTTAAAGAGGATGTGGAGAAAGGGGAACCCTCTTACACTGTTGGTGGGAATGCAAGTTGGTGCAACCACTTTGGAGAACAGTGTGGAGGTTCCTTAAGAAGTTAAAAATAGAGCTTCCCTATGACCCTGCAATTTCACTACTGGGTATTTACCCCAAAGATACAGATGTGGTGAAACGAAGGGCCATCTGTAACCCAATGTTCATAGCAGCAATGGCCACGGTCGCTAAACTGTGGAAAGAACCAAGATGCCCTTCCACGGATGAATGGATAAGGAAGATGTGATCCATATACACTATGGAGTATTATGCCTCCATCAGAAAGGATGAATACCCAACTTTTGTATCAACATGGATGGGACTGGAAGAGATTATGCTGAGTGAAATAAGTCAAGCAGAGAGAGTCAATTATCATGTGGTTTCACTTATTTGCGGAGCATAACAAATAACACGGAGGACATGGGGAGATGGAGAGGAGAAGGGAGTTGAGGGAAATTGGAGGGGGAGATGAACCATGAGAGACTATGGACTCTGAAAAACAACCTGAGGGTTTTGAAGGGGCGGGGGCTGGGAGGTTGGAGGAGCCAGGTGGTAGGTATTATGGAGGGCACGCATTGCATGGAGCACTGGGTGTGGTGCAAAAACAATGAATTCTGTTACGCTGAAAAGAAATAAAAAAAAAGAAAGCAAACTAAAACTTCCAAAATGAAATGCCAAAAAAAAGAAAAAGCAATTGACAAAATATAGTTATCCTTTCCTGATTAAAACTCTTCAGAGTGTAGGTATAAAGGGAACATTACTCAACTTCATAAAATCAATCTATGAAAAACCCACAGCAAGTATCATTCTCAATGAGGAAAAGCTGACAGCCTTACCATTGAGATCAGGAACACAACAAGGATGCCCATTCTCGTCACTGTTGTTCAACATAAGAAGTCCTAGCAACAGCAATCAGACAACAAGAAGAAATAAATGTTTTCAAATTGTCAAAGAAGTCAACCTTCTCTCTTTGAAGATGACGTGATACCTTATGTGGAAAACCAAAAGACTCCACCCCCAAATTACTAGAACTCATAGAGCAATTCTTTAATGTGGCAGGACAGAAAATCAATGCACAGAAATCAGTTGTTTTCTTATACACTAATAATGAAAGTATAGAAAGGGAAATTAGAGAATCAATTCCATTTACTATAGGTTAGCACCAACAACCATAATACACCTTGGACTAAACCTAAAAGAGGTAAAGGATCAGTACTTGAGGAACTGCAGAACACTCATGAAAGAAATTGAAGAAGACACAAAAAGGTGGAAAAACATTCCATGCTCAGGGATAGGAAGAATAAATATTGTTAAAATGTCTATACTACCCAGAGCAATCTATACTTTCAATGCCATCCTGATCCAAATTCCACCGGCATTTTTCAAAGTGATGGAACAAACAATCCTAAAATTTGTATAGAACCAGAAGACTCCAAATCGCTACGGAAATGTTGAAAAAGAAAAACAAAGCTGAGGGTATTGTGCTGCCTGATTTCAAACTTTATTACAAAGCTGTAATTACCAAGACAGCATGGTACTGGCACAAAAACAGACACACAGACCAGTGGAACAGAATAGAGAGTCCAGATATAGACCTTCAACTCTGTGGTCAAATATATCTTCAACAAAGCAGGGAAAAAATATCCAGTGGAAAAAAAGACAGTCTCTTCAATAAATGGTGCTGGGAAAATTGGACAGCAATGTATAGAAGAATGAAACTTGACCATTCTCTTACACCATACACAAAGGTCAACTCAAAATGGATGAAAGACTTCAACATGAGACAGGAATCCATCAAAATCCTAGAGGAGAACATAGGCAGTAACCTCTGGTACATCGGCCTCAGCAACTTATTTCAAGACATGTCTCCAAAGGCAAAAGAAAAAAAGCAAAAATGAACTTTTGGGACTTCATCAAGATAAAAAGCTTCTGCACAGCAAAGGAAACAGTCAACAAAATCAAGAAGCAACCCATGGAATTAAAGAAGATATTCACAAATGACACTACAAAGGGCTGATATCCAAGATCTATAAAGAACTCCTCAAACACAACACCCAAAAACCAGATAATCATGTCAAAAAATAGGCAGAAGACATGAACAGACATTCTCCAATGAAGACATACAAATGGCTAACAGACACAGGAAAAAATGTTCATCATCATTAGCCATCAGGGAAATTCAAATCAAAACCATATGAGATACCAACTTATACCAGTTACAATGACCAAAATTAACAGGACAGGAAACAACTAATGTTGGAGAGGATGTGAGGAAAGGGGAGCCCTCTTACACTGTTGGTGGGAATGCAAGTTGGTGCAGCTACTTTGGAAAACAATGTGGAGATTCCTTAAGAAATTAAAAATAGAGCTACCCTATGAACCTGCAATTGCACTACTGGGTATTTACCTCAGAGATATGGATGTAGTGAAAATAAGGGCCATCTGTACCCCAGTGTTCATAGCAGCAATGGCCACAATAGCCAAACTGTGTCAAGAGCCAAGATGCCCTTTACCAGATGAATGGATACAGTAGAAGTAGTTCATATATATAATGAAATACTACACAGCTATCAGAAATGACGAATATCCAACATTTGCATCAACATGGATGGGACTGGAGGAGATTGTGCTGAGTGACATAAGTCAAGCAGAGGAAGTCAATTATCATAGGGTTTCACTTACTTGTGAAACATAAGAAATAACATGGAGCACATTAGGAGAAGGAAAGGAAAAGTGAGTTGGGGGAAATTGGAGGGGGGAGATGAACCATGAAAGACTATGGACTCTGAGAAACAAACTGAGGTTTTTGGAGAGGAGGTAGGTGGGGGGTTTAGGTGAGCTTATTGGTGAGTATTAAAGAGGGTACGTATTGCGTGGAGCACTGGGTGTTGTACATAAGCAGTGAATCTTGGAACACTGAAAAATTAATCAATCAATCAATTAATTAAAAAAATGTTAAATGAGAAATTATGGGATGGAAGATATCTTCGGTCTATAATTTTTGAAGATAAATGACATATTAAATTTAGAATTTACTTTGTGTAAATTTAAATATAGAGTAATGTGACTGTTACATAATTTTACATGATGAGCTACGTATAAAAATATAAAGCAAATTATTATTTCACACTGTCAAAACTGTAGTATTTTTAACCAATTGCACAGTTTTTGTGTTTTTTTTTATTTTTTTTTATTTTTTTTTAAAGATTTTTATTTATTTGTTTTGGGAGAGAGAGAGACAGAGTGAGAGAGAGCATGAGAGGGGAGGTCAGAGGGAAAAGCAGACTCCCCATGGAGCTGGGAGCCCGATGTGGGACTCGATCCCAGGACTCTGGGACCATGACCTGAGCCGAAGGCAGTTGCTTAACCAACTGAGCCACCCAGGCGCCCCAACCAATTGCACAGTTTTGCCTTGGAACTAACTTAATGTTCTATCCAATTAAACCAGTTACCAGAAAAGCCACAGGCCTGGACTTTTGTGCAAACAATTTATCAAAGTAACAAAAGTCAAGAGACATATGGAGAGAAGAGTAGCTACTGCTTTCTAGTCAATTCACACTGCTCCCTCTGGGAGGAAAAGGCTTCACCTTTTTTGGAGAGACTTTATAGTAATCACTAGGCCTCTCTTTAAGGGGAATTCAGTGTTCTGAAGTCAGCCATGTGTTTACTCTCTTTTGCATTCTTATTTCAAATTCATAGGCTGCAACCTTGAAAGTGCCTTCTTAGATGAAAAGACCCAGCTACATTGTGCCCTTGCACTCTTCTCCGGGGTAAGGACATATGGATTCCATTTAGGTCTGAAATTTGAGAGGCTGAGTTTTCTTTGGTACTATTCTACTACAACTCTACTCTTCCTGTATCAAAAACTTTTTGGCAGCACAGTTTCTATTATCATATCAGACAATAATTAAATAGTAACATGCTCTCCTGTTGTGAGCTATTTATTTTTTAAAACTCACTACACATCATGGAAATTAAAAGGATTTGCTAGATTGAGGCTCAATTTAGGAATCTGGTAGTAAAACTGGTCTTATACAGCAATACCAAAACAATAATCTGATACATTTGGCCTCATAAAAGAGAGGAGGATATGTTTTAGCCAGGCAGATTTCAAATTTTCTACGTTACCCTTATTATGTTATATATGAAAGTAGCAATATTTATATTAATACAGTAACAGAATACTCTTGGACACTGGCTGCCTTCTTACACTGTTTTGCCCTCGTTACATGAGAAATTTCTTCACTGGTTATTTATTTACCTATTTGCATATTCATTTAGTTGATATTTCACTTGTTTTCAATCGGTAATTTTGGCCTTACTTCTGTCTTCTCCTTTATGTATTTTATGAGACCATTTGCTGAGCCTCTGCTAACAAGCTTGTCACTAAAGACAGTACACAGTTTGATACAGGAAGCGGGGAGTATTCAGATTACCATTTTGATCCAAAGCCTTGGGCCATGTCCATGCCTCTATAAATATATTGCCTTAGTTTACAATTTATAAGTTGGTATGATGTTTCTACTCATATCAGGGGACCTGCACTTCAGCAACACCAAGCCTGCCTTTGAAAATCATGTTCAGATGACTAAAAACATTTCATTAATTCAACCAAGTCATTTTTGGAAACTTTATTCTGGAAACCTTCCTTTAAATAGCATGAAATTTATGATTGTGAATAGACTTCTTAAAATTCCCCTGTCACAGACAACACAGAACAGAATTTAGGGATATGCAGGTTTTCGCCAACATAACCACTGCACAGTCCTTATCATCTGCACAGAGGGATGGAGAAATAATGAGTCATAACATGAATAAAAGCTCAGAAAGCTGAGGGTACATCTTTAAATAGCACCTCAAATAAAGTTCATTCACCATCAATCTCAGAATCTGTAAAGGTTTATGGCAACTTAAAAAAAAAAAAACAATGACAACAAAGGAGAAAAACTATTGATTTGCATCTATACAGAATATCAGATGCATCTGAACCAACTCCACTGCCCTGCCTCACAGTCCGTTCAAAGAAAAAAAAAAAAACACTGTTGAACACCTGACAATAATCACCATCACATTCCCTTGCTGGAACTCATTGCTAAAAACCATGCTCTTCTCAGGCACCTGGGCGGTGCAGTTGGTGAAGTGTCTGCCTTCAGCTCAGGTCATGATCCCCAGATCCAGAGATCCAGCCAGCATCAGGCTCCCCCTACTCTGCAGGGAGCCTGCTTATCCTTCTCCCTCTGCCTGCCACTCCCCCTGCTCATTCTCTCTCTCTCTCTCTATCTCTCTGTCAAATTAATAAAAAACTTTCAACAACAAAACAACAACATGCTCTTCTCTGTGATGTGAATGCAAATACATTCAACAACCTCTAAAAAAGTTCTACCTGCCACCTGCATTTCAGACCATAGTTTAGAGATGAGCTTCATCAAATCCTTTAATTAACTCATCCCCTGCTTTGTCCTGTGGATCACTACCTCATTTTTTCACTATTTTCAGTAAACATTTTGTTGAAAATTTCCCACAAGCCATTACGCACAAATAACTCCTGTGAGAATAAGATGCACAACCAATAAAAGATTTTGAAAAATCACCAATGATTCCACCCAAGAATCACCTGTAACTGTTAAAACTACTAGCATAAAAGTTTGATGATAAATAGGAGATTTACATAGTTTCCCTACAGAATATTTACTAATTACAAAGGAATGTTAACTTTAAAGTGGATAAATCTAGTGGACATCAACTGAACCAAGTGATCAAAATTAATGTCATTAGTAACAGGAAAAGAAGTGTAATTTTCCACCTGTTGTGAATCACTGAGGTTGACAGACATAAGTTATGAAATATTCTTGACAAAATTGCAGAACCTAAACCTATTTGGGAGGAAAAAAATTTCAAATTTGAGGGATCTTTTAAAAAACTGTTAGCCAATAATTTTTCAAGAATACTGATGTCATCAAAACACAAAAATGAATGAGAAACTGCTCCAAATTAAGTGAGACTAGAGAAACATGACACTTGATTGAACACAATACAGAATCATTTTTCCAGGTCCTGAAGGATGAAAGAAATTACCATAAATAACAGTATTAGAACTGGTGAAATCTAATAATAGACTATATATTAATGTAATATGTTGGTACTATTAATAAATTTCCTGATTTAAAAAAAACTGTACCAGAGTTAAGAGGATTTGCAGGTTCTCAGAAAGTCAATGCTGAGACATTTTGGGATACAATGAGATAAAATCTCTATCTTACTTATAAATACTTAATAAAGTAAGAATAACATAAGGTGGGGGAGAGAGAGAAGAGAGAAAAAACGAGGGAAGGAGGAAGAGCAGGAAAGCAAGAAAAAAAAGAACAAAACAATATAGAAAAAAAGTCTGGGTAAGAGCATCTGAAGGGGTTCTCCATATGATTCTTGCAACTCTAAAATTATTTCAAACATAAAAAGTAAAAAATAAAAACTACTACTGGTATAAGGTATACTTAAGACAGTATGCTTATGTACTGGGGATCCTGGGTGGCCAGTCGTTTAAACATCTGCCTTCAGCTCACGTCATGATCCCAGCATCCTGGGATCCAGCCCTGTGTCAACCTCCCTGTCCAGTGGGGCACATGCTTTTCCCTTGTCCTGTCAATGTCCTTGTGACTCTGTCTGACAAATAAATAAAATCTTAAAAAAAGAAGCTTATATACGTCCAAGAACCCCTTCACCAAGAAAAGGTCAATGGTTTCTACCTGTAAACAAACAGGATGTCTCTTGTAATTTTGGAGGAAATGTGTACTATTTTTATTTCTTTCTTAAATAAAAAACATAACATTTTTGGTATTTTTTTTAATCTATGGCCAGTTACTGTTCAAGACTTAAGTTAAAAATATGGTTTTCACCTATTAGATTGGTTAAAAACAATGGATTGATAATATATATCCTATATAAGTTTTTATGAAAATTAGCACAGCCATTACACCATAGATATGTGCTGGCAATTTCACAGTATCTACTGAGAATTAAAAGCATGCAGAACTGATGATCCAACAATGCCACAACTAGTAATCTATCTTACAGAAATAGAAGCCCAAGTGTTTTAATATTATGTATATACATATATATACATACATATACATATATACATACAAATATATATAATTATATACATTAAAACATTTTATGCAGCAGCAAAAATAAAGGTTTAATCTGCATTTCCCAAGATAGAGAAATGGATAAACCCATTATGATATCTACTTTATAACCAATGAAAAGTTTGTAGGTAAGCTACATTTATTGATTTAGAAATATGTCCACAATATATTAAAGGAAAAACATAATTGCAAAACCATTATTATGTCATATTTATAAAATACATTCCAGATAAACTTATATGTAAGTGTAGAAATCTTATACACCACTAGACAACTGATTAACTCTTGACACACTTAAGAAGTAGGAATGAAAGAAGATGAATGACCACATTTTGTTCTGAATTGTTTAATAACCAATTTATCCCTTATGGCCCTGATTCAATGTTCTAGGTTTCAAACTTGTCTATTGAAACAGGTTGGCCAATGCACTTAGTGCATACTCTGATGACAGTGTAGTTTATGCTCCAGAATAGTCAGTTAAAACTTCCAAAAACACAGCCATCTATACTAAGCCCATTTAAGTTAAACAGAAAACAAATGAAAATCAGGATAATGTGAATCAAAGTAAAATATCTTTGTGGCTTGGGTTTTTTGATCCAATTCCAGTGATGGTAATAAAATGATAGAACTGGGTGTTCTACAGGCTGGATATTCCTTACATAACTGGAATTGTGATAGCATCTGAACCTTAAATTTGGGCACTAAGGAAAACATCAACTATGGTCAGGATCAGATCCTGTTCTAGAGGGAGACCTAGTAGGTGCCATAAAAAGTAAAACTATAAATGGTCTATTTGCATGTAACACAAATGTTTTAAAAGGATCTATTTTGGGGACCTCTCTAAAAACTGTGGGCTCATGATTCAAATGAGAAATAAAGTATTTTACAAATGGTATCCAAACTGGGATATGGGAGGTACTCAGCTTGTGACAAAGCCTGGTTAGAAAGCTGCAGTGTGACCAAGGTGTCCATGGTTCTGCATTAATTATATTTACCACACACAAATCTTATTCCCGCTTCTAATGTAAAACACAGAGGGAAAAAAAAAATCAATGAGGTAAATAACAATAGAAGAAAGCATAAGATATATTCAGAGAAGAAAAAAGTACTTAACATTCTGGGCAATTACTTGCCAAAAAGCAGTTCACTTCTATTCCTGGTGGTACATATAAAAAACTTGTGCCTTTTGAGATATAAAGATGCAATGAGCTTCCAAAAGGGGAAATAATGACAGGAAAGAGGTGATGCTGTGCATGGTACCACTGCAGAAGGTATTGATGGTCCTCTTGTACACATGTTCACCACCTGGGATAGTGCAGAGGGTAGATTGCAAATGGAAATAAACAAGTTATCACAAAGCCATGCATCAGGACAGAGGGTTATCACCCTTCCAGTCAAGTATTCTACTGTATCCATGAAAAACAATTCCCATGAGCCAGATACTAAGTATCTTCAAACTACAAAATCCAGATATATTTACAATAGGAAAACGAAAAAACCATAATTTTACTTCCTCAGCCCATTTACTGTGATTTAAGTACCAATATTATATTCCAAATTATTTTCATGTCATTTACACACCCATACATCCATTCTTTGAACCGCCATTTCTATTGTTAACTTCTCAGTGTTAATTCATATACCAGTCAAGGGTTAAAAAATAAAAGACAATGTTACAAGAAAATACTAATAATCTGCTCTGTAAATTTCATAGTATTTCATAGGAATCTTTCCAAAAAACAAACCCCATTATCACAGTCCCCACATTATCTACTCTTTCTGCTTACCCAGAAATTTCTTGTGCTGCTTTTAATAGCTCTAACTAGAAAAAAACTTCTACATCGTTAAGTGCTGCTTACACACAAGTGAAGACACTAAAACTTTAAGTTAAACTATAACCTCAAAATAATCATGTAGGTCCTATAAGAGGTTTGATGAAAAAGAAATTTACTGTCAAATAACTCAAAAGCCTAACTATCAATATAGCCAAAAAAGATCTCTTAAAAATCAGAATATACACTTCAGTGTCCTTACCTGTAGACAGTTTCTTTAATCCTTGCTTATGAAACATGCTAGAAAAGGAAAGGAAAAAGCAAAAGGAAAAGGGGAAGGGGAAGGGAAAGAAAGGAAAGGAAAGGAAAGGAAAGGGAAGGGAAGGAAAGAGAGGAGGAAGGAAGAAAGGGAAGTAAGGAAGGTGGGCAGGCAAGGAAGGAAGAAAAAACAGAGAAAGGGAGGAAGGAGGGGGGAAGGGAGAGAGAAGCTTGAAAATATCTGAAAAATATCTGCGTTCATTCATCAAATGAAAGTGTGTTAAGGATCTAACTTCTTTACATTAATAATAGAATATTCCTCAACTCCTGTCTATCTACCTTACCTACCCACTGATAATATTACCAATACCCTAAATTATTCATCTGGAAAATTATTTAGCTTCCGGCTATCCTTAAGACCCATATTATTTGCAGCAAATTTTACTTCCTAATGGCTTTTCTTTCTAGTGCCTTTTTATCCTCCTTTCACTTTATTCCCCATCTGCCTGACTTCCTTGTCTCCTTTTATCCATCCATCACTAATGCATGTTCTTCAAAACATTTAATATTTAAATGAATTTAACATTTACTGAGTGTACCGACAGAGTTACAGTCTCTACACATCACATTTTATAAGAATATATTAAAAGTAGTAAATCAAAATCGACACAATCTATGTATCAACACTGCATCAAAATTTAATAGCTTTTTAAATCTATTCTATTCCAACTAATTGGCAATCACTCCACTATTTGATAAACCTATGATTTTCTGGAATTCATATATGGTTTGGAATCTTAAAATATTACCAATTGATTCCAAATCAAACTGGTCAAAAACCAAACAAATACACCAGCGTTACTGATTCTTACCAGTACTTTTGAAGAACGAAGTCCACAGAAATGAGAAACAAGTACAAGAGTTTGGATTGATATAGAAAATGTCAGGAATTGAAGCATCTAAAATGTCTCAGTTCTTAAGCTGGTAACACCTCAGTTAAAACTGTGGAAAATATGGGAAAATTGTCATATATACCATAATCAAAATAAAATAATGATGGTAAAGTTGACTCTTTGATCAATCTCTTAGGAGTCCCCAAATTATTAAAATATAAAATGGTATCATAGAAAACTACTCTCATAATTTCACTATAGTTGGTTTTGGTTTCTTTTTGTTTTGTTCTGTGCTTTAAAAAAAATGACTATCAAAATACATTGAGAGAGCAATCACTAGATTTTTCTAAGTTTGTAAATAACAAATTAATAATAATATATACACACCTCAACAGTTGCTCCATTTTTTAATTTAACTTTAGATGTGTCATTTTATTATACTAGTCTATTCTTCCAGTAATAAAATTCCTATACCATCCCTTCTTGAATTACACCATCTATGCATCAGTGTATCTATTAAGCTACCGTGAAAGAATCAATGATGTTATCACACTCACACAAACCATTTAGGTATGCATTGATCCCTACATTCATCATTACTGTAGCCAGCCATATGTGCACCTATGAATCTAAACACCCATTTATTTGTGGATGATGCCTGCATCTAACAATCCATGTCTGGAAACCACTCAGATTCTAACATCTATGTACCTAAACAACTATACCTTCACTAAACATTAAGTCCACCAATCAATATATACCTCCGTCTTTTTGAAACATTAATTCTATATTGTGGCATTAACAATCCACTTAAGGGGCGCCTGAGTGGCTCAGTGGGTTAAAGCCTCTGCCTTAGGCTCAGGTCATGATCCCAGGGTCCTGGGATTGAGCCCCACATCTGGCTCTCTGCTCAGCAGGGAGCCTGCTTCCTCCTCTCTCTCTGCCTGCCTCTCTGCCTACTTGTCATCTCTGTCTGTCAAATAAATAAATAAAATCCTTTTAAAAAAAGAATACATCCTCATAATTTAAAGTAACTGAAATTTACAAATTAACCTTAGAATCAGTCTACCCATATATTTTTTCAGGGATATATCCATCAAATCATTCATCCTTATGACCATCTATTCATCTGTTCATTTCACATTATCAATGTATATCCACATATCTGTTTCTTATCCATACTCCCTTCCACTCTCACATCAAAGCTGAGAGTAGTAAATAGGTCCTAAATTATTTGCTAAGATGTGCATCAAATCAGTCTGACCACATGATTAACCTCAAATGACGTCTCTACTTTACAGTCTTTGCAAAGTTTTGATAAGCACCAGGTGTTGTATGTAAGTGTTCAATCACTATATTTTATACATGAAATTAATATTGCACTGTTATGTTAGCTGGGATTTAAATAAAAATGAAATAAATTTCAATTTTAAAAAGAAATAAAATAAAATGAAATTTTTCCATAGAATCTTAGGTATCTCTATTATGACTTTGCAGTATTGGCCAAACCCTTCAAGAGCTACCTTAAATCATTCTGAGGGATTGGGGTAAATGAGAGTGGAAGATAAAGCATGAGAAACTGTGGACTCTGAGAAACAAAGTTGAGGGTTTTGGAGGGGAAGAGGGTGGAGGGAATGGGTGAGCCTGGTGGTGAGTATTTAGGAGGGCACATACTGAATAGAGCACTGGGTGTGAGGCAACAACAATGAATCTTGGAACACTAAAAAAAATAAGATAAAATTAAGTTGTTTAAAAATACTATTCTGAGGGAAAATGAAAGGAGAGAAAAATTCAGGATTTTGGAAATATTGTTTCCAGTACAAAAAAAAATGCTTCCTTTATTTTTACACAACTTTTAAAGGAATATCAAACATTTTCTGTAGAATACTAACAAAACCACCAATCCCTTGAATTCTTACCTAAATCAGAACATATCCCATCCTTTTATTTCTAAATTATTCCATAAAAACACCATTTATTTCATAGGACATTGGATGTAAGAATTAGCTATTCACAAAATTCTGTTGAAAGCCCTGTACTGTTTTCAGGTACTACCCAGGCAACAGGAACAAAGAACATTCACATGGTTGTGATGATAAAACCATTGTTTTGGGGCACCTTCATGGCTTGGTTGATTAAGTGTCTGCCTTTGCCTTGGGTCATGATCCCAGAGTCCCTGGATGGAGCTCTGAGTCAGGCTCCTGAACAAACCTTGAGTCTGCTTCTCCCTCTGTCCCTCCCTACTCCCTACTCCCTTCCTACTCCCTCTCACACAAGTGCACACTCTCTCTCTCTCAAATAAATAAATAAAATCTTTTTTATAAACCATCATTTTGCTATCATCACTTCCTACATCCAACACATATCTTATTTATACTTATATCCCAAAAATTATTCCATAGTACCTTACATGTACTTACCAATCAATTATAAGATTACATATTACTAAAAGATGTATAATGAATTTGCCACAAATTAAGTAAATTTACTAAATACTCAATCCCTATCCATATAAGTTTTACATTATAGACTACCACCACCATATGGTTTTACCAGATTCCCCTCCCCTCAGCTTGCTGAGAGTGTTATCAAAACCTGGACTTACTGGAAATCTAATAGCTGAGACATTTATTATATCCTGTTTGTATTGTTAATTATAATTATACTTAGTAAAAACAAATCCAAGGATACTTCCATATCAATTTTTACTCCTTCTATGACTATGTATTTAAATTAGTTGTCCTGGGTGCCTGGGCTGCTCAGTTGGCTAAACAACTGCCTTCAGCTCAGGCCATGATCCCAGCATCACGGGATCGAGTCCCACATTGGGCTCCCAGCTCTGCAGGGAATCTGCTTCTCCTTCTGACCTCCCCTCTCATGCTTTCATTCTTTCTCACTGTCTCTCTTTCAAATAAATAAATAAAATATAAAAAAAATAAATGAGTTGTCCTTAGATTTTATTGGTAGTTTTCTAACCCATATTAGGATCTATCTGTATTAGGAGATTTTCAGCATTCTTACAAGTATCCTTTCTTAATTATCATTTGGTGTTTGTTTTGCCCATTATGTTATTTTAACATTATGAAATTTATCACTTCTTTTCTTAACAATTCCAGAATGGTTATTTTGTTTTTTTTTTAAATTTATTTATTTATTTCTCAGAGAGAGAGGGAGAGAGAGAGCAAGCACAGGCAGCCAGAGGCAGAGGGAGAAGCAGGCTCCCTGCCGAGCAAGGAGCCCGATGTGGGACTCGATCCCAAGACGCTGGGATCATGACCTGAGCCGAAGGCAGCCACTTAACCAACTGAGCCACCCAGGCGTCCCAACAATTCCAGAATTTTAATAAGGACTAAAATATCCTTCACTCCTAGGTTAAGAAATTCAGCATGTTCTGTAATTCTGTAATTTCTTCAGTTTAATTTAAACTTCTGATTCATGTAAAATCCATCCTGATCTATACTGGAAGAAATGGGTCAAACTTCATTTTTCTGTATTTGGCTAACAACTCCCTCCAGTGATTGCAGGTAATTCTATTGCACTTTCTATTTCCTAATGCACCTGTAAAGTTCTTGATTTTCTGAACTATTGCATTACTGTGCATTCATATGTAATACATGTCTTCTTTTTGATGTTCAATCTTAAGATAAACTTAGTGGCATTTATCACTGCCAATTTTAAGACCTCAACTCTCAATATTCTATCTTTTGCAGTAATAGATATAAGGAACAGATCTACTGAGAACAAGATTCTTCTGTGACATATTTACTGCAGATGCTGTGAGCCGCTGTGTGGCTCAGTGAGTTAAAGCCTCTGCCTTCAGGTCAGGTCATGATCTCGGGGTCCTGGGATTGAGCCCGCATCTGGCTCTCTACTTAGCAGGGAGACTGCTTCCTCCTCTCTGTCTGCCTCTCTGCCTACTTGTGATCTCTGTCTCTCAAATAAATAAAATCTTTAAAACTAAGTGAATAAATAAATAAATATATCTGAATCAGTCTAGAGGAAACAGCCTGTATTTATATATGTTCTCATAAATATAATGTTATTCTTAGCCTGGAAAAGAGCCTTTTATTTGAAATACGGGCCTATTCCAAATTTCCTTAATACTTTTGTCTTCTGGGTCACCTTAATGTCAATAAATATTGCTTTGATGATTACCAGACATGTGATATAGAGAAGATGAAGAGAGAAGAAAACAATAATCAAAGAAATTATACTGTTAACTCTTTTATAAGCTAACAAATGTCATTATTATTTCACTCATATGTGCAATTTAAGAAAAAAAAACAAAGGAGGAGATAAACAGAAAAAGAAAGTCTTAAATATAGAGAATCGTTGGTTACCAGAGGGATGGTGGGTAGGGGGATGGTGAAATAGCTGAAGGATGGGGCGCCTGGGTGGCTCAGTGGGTTAAAGCCTCTGCCTTCGGCTCAGGTCATGCTCCCAAGGTCCCGGGATCGAGCCCCGCATCGGGCTCTCTGCTCCGCCGGGAGCCTGCTTCCTTCTCTCTCTCTGCCTGCCTCTCTGCCTACTTGTGATCTCTGTCTGTCAAATAAATAAATAAAATCTTAAAAAAAAAGAAATAGCTGAAGGCAATTAAGAGGACACTTATTGGGATGGGCAATGAGTAATATATAGAATAGCTGAATCACCATATTGTGCACCTGAAACTGATATAATACTGTATGTTAACTATACTTGAATAAAAAATTACACTTAAAAACTAACCAAAGGAAACTTATGAATACACCTGAAAATTTTTTCTGTCTCCTATTTATCACTTATCTGCATCAGAAATTGTTTTCTGTGAAGAAATGACTAAGTCTTCCTGCACTTTTTCCTAATCAAAATTATTCATGCATTTTCTACCCATTAAGACCAGATATGTGATATGAAATGCAAACAGACTAAGGATGGTAGGGTAAGGCACTACGCATTCAGTGTAGAATATTATGTCACTTATACTCTGAAAGAAATCTGAGAAGGTACTATCATCCATAACTAACAGAAATTAAACAGTCCTTTCTGGGTGCCACTTGATAAAACATATGGACCACAGAAAAACACAAAATAACGAAATAAGGTCTTCTACTATCCTTAAGAACTAGTTTTCAAAAAATAATTCAACAAATTGCCATCGCAAAATGGCACTGGATTCACTAACAGCCAACTCATTTACTCAATTCTCATACATTTTATTAATTTTTATTTCCTAATGCCCTCCCTTAAACATATGAAAATATTCATGCAACCCACAATCTTCCAGTAACATATGATATATTGCCCTTTATACTGAATTTATGATGAAAGTTGCCAACAATTTTGAAGAACATAAAACTAGGGGTGCCTGGGTGGCTCAGTGGGTTAAAGCCTCTGCCTTTGGCTCAGGTCATGATCCCAGGGTCCTGGGTTCGAGCCCTGCATGGAGCCCTGCATCCAGCTCTCTGCTCACCAGGGAGCCTGCCTCCCCCTTTCTCTGCCTGCCTCTCTCCGACTACTTGTGATCTCTCTCTCCCTGTCAAATAAATAAGTAAAATATTTAAAAGAATGTGACTGTATAATCAATGAACCTATAAAGTAACTTAATGAAATTGGATATACTAAATATATATTCTGTGGCAGCAACCAAGTATTACTCATGAGAATATGGGATTACAGCATTAAAGTTATGGACCAAGAACTTAAAATGTGATAAACCAGATCCTACCTGAATAATCTGCAAGCACAAATATAAATACAGTCAAGAAATAGAGCACTGGGAGAGCCAAGATCTCTTCTTAGCTATTTGTATATAATAATCAATTATTCATTCATATTCATGAATTCTTTGAGATAAACACAGCATTTGTCCTTACTTCAGTGGTGAGTAAACTAAGACATATCTTTGCATGGAATAAAAGTAAAGTATGTCACAAGAGACTTATAAAGCTATAGAATAAAGTATATAAAAATAAGACAGTGCTATTTTGGTTGCTGGAGGCGAGGTGGATGGGAAGATGGGGTAACTGGGTGATGGACATTAAGGAGGGCACTTGATGTAATGAGCATGGGTGTTGTATGCAACTGATGAATCACTAAATTCTACCTCTGAAACTAAAACTACAATATATACTAATTAAATTGAATTTAAGGGACACCTGGGTGGCTCAGTTGCTTAAGCAACTGCCTTGGCTTAGGTCATGATCCTGGAGTCCCAGGATCCAGTCCCAGATCAGGCTGCCTGCTCAGCAGGGAGTCTGCTTCTCCCTCTGACCCTCTCCCCTCATGCTCACTAACATTGTCTCTCAAATAAATAAATAAATCTTTTAAAAAATGAATTTAAATAAAATTTTTTTAAAAAACAACATTCATGGTTACAGTCTTATTCCTTGGATATTAATATTTACAATGAAATATGGAACATGTTATTTCTATCAACCTTAAAAATGTCAAAAATAGCATATTTAAAAAATTTTCAAAAGCTCACTCGTGGGGCGCCTGGGTGGCTCAGTGGATTAAGCCTCTGCCTTCAGCTCAGGTCATGATCCCAGGGTCCTGGGATCGAGCCCCACATCGGGCTCTCTGCTCCACAGAGAGCCTGCTTCCTCCTCTCTCTCTGCCTGCCTTGCCGCCTATTTGTGATCTCTCTCTGTCAAATAAGTAAATAAAAAAAAAAAACACCTCACTCGTGCCCTTTATATATATATGTGGAATAAAACTGAATTTTATAAAGCTTGAGGAAAAACATAACTTCAAGCTATAAAATAAATTCCATAAATTAAATACAAATCTGAATAAATTGGAAAAATTAAAATGATATTACCTAATTTCCTGTATCTACATGTGTGTATTGGTCTCAATAACTCTAAGTTTAACACTCATTACATTTGCAATATAGCTTAAATATTCAATATTTGCAATATAGCTTAAATATTCAAATTTTTTGCAGTTATGTCTTTACACTACGGCACATATACAAATTATCTCTGGTAACTGATAAGACATTGAATTAATTATTCTATAATTATATAGAATATAATTATATATTCTATAATTTATAAGTAAATTATAGAAGCAAAGAATGCAATATGCATCCTACATTGTTTTAAATTAAGAATTTTAATTAGTTGATATAGAAAACTCCTTTTTTAAAATTGTGTGCTGTTGTTATACTCACCTTATAGTACATCCTTAGTTTTTGATGTTGTATTCCATGATCCATTGGTTGCATTTAACATCCAGTGTTCCATGCAATACATGCCCTCCTTAATACCCATTACTAGGCTCACCCATCCCCCTACCCACCATCCCTCTAAAACCCTGTTTCTCAGAGTCCATTCTCTCATGCTTTGTCTCCCCCTCTGATTTACCCCACTTCCCTTTTCCTTTCCTTCTCCTACTGTCCTCTGTATTATTCTTAATGCTCCAGAAGTGAAACCATATAATTTAATTTTATATATTCTTGTATGTCTCTCATGGATTGTTGTCAAGTCAAAAAATGGGCAGAAGACATCAGCAGACACTTCTCCAAAGACATACAAATGGCTAGCAGACATGAAAAAGTGTTCATCATCATTAGCCATCAGGGAAATTCGAATCCAAATCTCACCGAGATACCACCTTACGCTATTTACAATGGTAAAAATCAACAAGGCAAGAAACAAATGTTGGAGAAGTTGTGCAGAAAGGAGAACCTCTTACACTGTTGGTGAGAATACAAATTAGAAAACTCTTATTTACAAGAAATGCCATATTAAGAGTAATTTTACTTAATTAGAGCAAAAGTTCACCTACTAATAAAATAATGGATAGAGGCCATTATTTTTAGCAGAAAAGCTGATGAAGAAATTAAACACTGCATGACCAACAAAACATTATAATGTGATACAAAAAGGAGTGTTCTTATAGGAGGTGATATGCTGGGGTAGGAGGACTGTAACCTCACCCCACTGCACATTTACACCCGGGTATCACATCATGCAAACCCAAGTTAATAAACTAGATAATGATCCAAAGATTACACAACAAACTCCACAACTAAAAATTGAGAAGTTTCATGGGAGAGGCTGACACCACAGACAGCAAGCATAACCCACAACAGGCAGAGGATGCAGACATTTGGGAAATGTCTAAAAGAGAAATGTCTAAATGTCTAAAAGGGAAAGCTACTCAGGTACAATAGCACACACAATCCAAGCAAAACCCATAGGAGATTCCCCTAAATGCAAGGTTCTGGTGAACCAGAGACACAGCACTACAGGTCCTGTTTTTCATAAAGCCATTGCATTCAAGAGCAGAGGATGTAACTGACTTTCCTAACACAGAGAAACAGAAACAGACAAGAGGAGGAAACAGCGTAATTTGTCAAAATGAAAGAACACTATAAAATCACAGGAGAACACGAAAGAGAGAAATAAGAATATGCCTAATAGAGAATTCAAAGTACTAATAATAAAGATACACACTCGACTTGAGAAAAAAATAGAGGACATCAAAAAAATAAAACAAAGAAATAAAAATATAAAATATATCAGAAATGAAGAACCCAATAAATGAAACTTAAACTATAGTACATGGAATAAACAGTAGGTTACAGGAAGCAGTGGAATGTATCAATCACCCAGAGGACAGAATAATGGAAAGAAATCAAACTGAATAGGTTTGATTAAAACACAAAACAAAACAAAACAAAACAAAACACTGCATAATGAGAATAGACTTACAAGAACTCAGTAACTTTGTCAAGCATAGTGACATTTGAATTATAGAGATTTGAGGTGGCATCTCAATGTGTGACTTCAAGCTATATCACACAGCTATTATCAATACCGATGGTACTGGCACAAAAACAGACACATAGATCAATGGAACAGAATAGAGAACCCAAAAATGGACCTTCAGTGCATGGTCAACTACTCTTTTACAAATCAGGAAAGAACATCCAATGGACAAAGGGTGGATGGGACTGGAGGTGATTATGCTGAGTGCTTTAAGTCAAACAGAGAAAGTCAATTATCATATGGTTTCACTTACTTGTAGAACATAAGGAATAACATGGAGGGCATTAGGAGAAGGAAAGGAAAAGTATATTGGGAGAAATTGGAGGGGGAGACGAACCAGGAGAGTCTGTGGACTCTGAGAAACAAACAGGGTTTTAGAGGGGGACGGGGGTGGGGAGGATAGGTGAGGGAGGATAGGTGAGCCTGGTTTTGAGTATTAAGGAGGTCATGTATTGCATGAACACTGGGTGGGGTGCATAAACAATGATTCTTAGAACACTGCATCAAGAACTAATGATGTATTGTATGATGACTAACATAACACAATAAAAAACAAAAAAACAAAACAAAACAAAACAAAAATGGTGCTGGGAAAGTTGCAGAGCCACATGCATAAGAATGAAACTGGATCATTTTCTTAATACATACACAAAAAGAGACTCAAAATGGATGAAAGACCTACATGTGAGACAGGAATCCACCATAATCCTAGAGGAGAACATGGGCAACAAACTCTGTGACCTGGGCTGCACAAAATTCTTACTGGACACACCTCCAAAGGCAAGGGAAATTAAAACAAAAATGAACTATTTGACTTCATCAAGATAAAGGGATTTTGCAGAGCAAAGGAAATAGTAGACAAAACAAAAAGACAACCAACAGAATAGAAGATATTTGCAAATGCCACATCAGATAGAGGGTTCGTATCTAAAATCTACAAAGAATGTATCAAGTGCAACACAGAGAAAACAAGTAACACAATCAAGAAATGGGCAGAAGATATGAAAAGACTTTTCTCCAAGGATATTCAAATGGTCAACAGACATATGAAAAAAATGTTCCAGATCACTCAACACCAGAGAAATACAAATGAAAACCACAGTGAAATATCACCTCACACCTCGCATAATGGCTAAAAATTAACAAGTCAGGAAACAACAAACCCTCTTACACTGTTTGTGGGGATACAAGCTATTGTAGCCACTCTGGAAAACAGTATGCAATTTCCTCAAAAAGTTGAAAATAGGGACTCCTGGGTGACTGAGTGGGTTAAGCCTTTGCCTTCGGCTCAGGTTATGATCCCAGGGTCCTGGGATCGAGCCCCGCATTGGGCTCTCTGTTAGCGGGGACCCTGCTTCCACCTTTCTCTCTGTCTGCCTCTCTGCCTACTTGTGATCTCTGTCTGTCAAATAAATAAAATCTTTAAAAAAAAAGTTGAAAATAGAGCTACCCTATGACCCCGCAACTCCACTACTGGGTATTTACCCCAAAGATACAAATACAGTTATCTGAAGGGGAAGCTACACTCCAATGTTTGTAACATCAATGTTCATGATATCTAAACTATGAAAATAGTCCTCATGTCCATTCAAAGATGAATGGATAAAGATGTGGTGGGTGTGCACACACGCGCACGAACACACACCACCCCCCACAGGAATACTATTCAGCCTTCAAAAATGAAATCTTGCCATTTGCAACAATGTGGATGAAACTAGAGGGTATTGGGCAAAGTGGTATTAGTCAGAGAAAGACAATTATCACAGGATCTCTATCATATTTAAGAAATTTAAGGAATTTAAGAAACAAAACACAGGATCTAGAGGAAGAGAGGAAAAAATAAAAATGAAATCAGAAATGGGGAGACGAGCATAGGAAACAAACAGGGTTGCTGGAAGGGAGGGGGTGAGGGGATAGACATTAAGGAGGGCATGTGATGTAATGAGCGCTGGGTAGTATTTAAGACTGATGAAGCACTGAGCTCTACCTCTGATACTAGTAATACATTATATGTATTATGTATGGTACATATTAACATACTATGTATAGTACTATATTAATATAGTAATATAGGCATTACTATGTGTAATTAATTGAATTTAAATTTAAAAAACCTAAAAAAAAGAAGACAGAGGACAATAGTAAATTATAATAAAAGGAACACCCCAACAAGAAAATAGAGAATTTTAAGTATTTATGCACCCAATATTTGAGCACACAGATACACAAAACATCAAAAAGGAACTATTTGATAGTAATACAGTAATGTAGGGCACTTTAATAATGCTGAAATACAGATCATCTAAACAGCAAATGAACAAGGAAACATTGAATTTGAATGACACGCTGGGCCAGATAGACTTTAAGACATATATGTAAAACATTCCATCCTAGAAAAACAGAATACTAATTTTCTTCAAGTGCATACGTTACATTCTCCATTACAGATCACATGGCCACAAAACATACCTCAAATTCAAAAAGATCAGAGTTATATTATGCATCTTTTCTAACTACAGCACTCTGGAATTAGAAATCAAACAAGAAAACATCTGGAAGACCACGAATATGTGGAGATTAAAACACATACCACTAAACAAGTGAGTCAAACAAGAAATTAAAGCAGAAATCAAAATGTACACAGGAAGAAGTTAAAATAAAAACAATGTCACAAAACCCCTGGAATGAAGCAAAAGCTGTTCTAAAACAGAAAGGTTTATAACAATACAAGCCTGCCTCAAGAACCAAGAAAAATCTCAAACAACCTAAATTTACACCTAAAGGAATTAGAGTAGAAAAAACAAAGCTAACACCTGGCAGAAGGAAATAATATAGACAGGAATACAGATAGCAGAAATTATATATATTATATTTTAAAATAATACAAATAGCAGAAATAAACAATATGAAAACTAAAAGAATATGACAAATCAATGAAAGCAAAAGATGGTCCACTTGAAAAATTAGTAAAATTGATAAATATCTATTTAGTCTTAACAACAACAAAAAAATAGGCCCAGAAAAATAAAATCACAAATGATATAGGAGAAATAAGAACGAACACATCAGGGGAGTACAATGGTAAGAAAATACTATAAAAAAAATATGCCAACAAATTAGACAACATAAGAAAAATGGATAAATTCCTAGAAAGATATACACTATGAAAACTGAAACAGGGGGGTGCCTGGGTGGCTCAGTGGGTTAAGCCTCTGCCTTCAGCTCAGGTAGTGATCTTGAGGTCCTGGGATAGAGCCCCCCATTAGGCTCTCTACTGGGCGGGGAGCCTGCTTCCTCCTCTCTCTCTCTCTGCCTGCCTCTCTATTTGTGATTTCTCGCTCTGCCAGATAAATAAATAAAATCTTAAAAAAAAAACTGAAACAGGAAAAATGGAACATTTGAAAGACCTACACCAACAGAGAAACTGAAGTAGGAATCAAAAATCTCCCAACAAAGTCCAGAACCAGATTGCTTTACAGGTGAATTCTACCAAACATTTAAAGAGTTAATACTGGGGGGCCTGGGTGACTCAGTGTTATTAAAGCCTCTGCTCAGCAGGGAGCCTGCTTCCCTTCCTCTCTCTGGCTGCCTCTCTGCCTACTTGTAATCTCAGCCTGCCAAATGCATAAATAAAAAATCTTTAAAAAGTTAATACTTATTCTTCTCAAACTATTCAAAAAAAATACAAAAGAAGCAAAACTGCCAGATTCCTTCTTCATGGACAGCATCAGCCTGGTAACAAAACTAGACGAAACCCCCACTAAAAAAGAGAACTACAGGCCAATTACCCTGATGAACATGAATGCAATAAATACAGTATCTCAATAAAACAGTAGCAGAACAAACCCAACAATACATTAAAAAAAAAAAATCATTCACCACAATCATGTGGGATATAGCCCCCACGGGGCTGCAAGGTTGGTCCAAAATTTACAAATCAATCTGATAAATCCACACGGACAAAATAGAAGAACCATATGATCATTTCAATAGATGTAGAAAAATGATTTGACAAAGTGAAATATCTATTCATGCTAAAAAAACAACCTTCAACAAACCTACTAGGTTTAGAGGAAACATACCTCAATATAATAAAGGCTATACAGGAAAAACCCAAAGCTAATACCTTTCTCATTGGGGAAAAACAACTTTTCTTCTATAGTCAGGCACTAGAGAGGGTTGCTCATTGTCACCTGTTATTTACCATAGTACTAGAAGTCCTCGCAACAGCAAACAACCAAAAGGAATCCAAAGTGGAAAGAAAGGCAAATACTTTTCACTCTTTGCAGATGACATGATACTCTATATTGAAAACTCAATAGACACTACCAAAAATCTGCTAGAACTGATGCACAAACTCAAATAGTTGAGTCACAGTATACAAAAATCAAAGTGAAGAAATCTGTTGCTTTTCTCTATGTCATTAATGAAGCAGTAATAAGAGAAATTAAGAAAATCAATCCCATTTAGAACTTCAAAGACCACATAACTAAAAATAAACTAACCAAAGTGTGAGAGACTGTGGAGGCCAGGAAAAACAAGGCTGTACCTACCTCAAGTCTAGCCCTGACATAAGTACAGCCATCTTGACAAAGCAAAAGCTAGCACCTTGCACCCCCTCTCCACCCGCTCCCCTCCCCTCGGTAGTATGTGTGAACGAATAGTTAACTTGCAGAAATCACAATCCTGCAAGACAGAAGTCTCCCTCGGTTTACAAATGTCCCAGTGCTAAATCTCACTAACAAGTACACTTGATAGGAGGAATGTTGACTTTCAAACAGGAAACTTCCAATTGTCTTCATGTTAGCGCCTCATTAGACGGAAAAACGTCCTTGGCTTCATAATAACCAGGCCTCCAATATCCTGACAGTCTTCTTTACCCTGATAGCCCTTCTGAATATCCCCTTTGTCCTCACCCACGTCCAAATCCACCCCTACTCTGCCTTTAAAACTTCTGACTGTAATCTGGTTCGGGGTCCAAGTCCCTACTCCGCTCTGTCGGGTATACTGGGGCCCAAGCTTAAGCTTGTCAAATAAACCCTCGTGTGATTGCATCAGTGTTGGCTCCTCGGTGGTCTCTTGGACACGAAAACTTGGGAGTAACAAGACTATTTTCGGAAAACTACAAAATACTGATGAAAGAAACTGAAGAAAACATAAAGAAATGGAAAATCATTTAACCCTCATGGATTGGAAGAACTAATATTGTTAAAATGTGTTAGGTATCCAAAGCCATGTACTCACTTACTGCCATCCCTATCAAAATGCCACCCATATTGGAGCACGTGGGTGGCTCGGTGGGGTAAGCCTCTGCCTTTGGCTCAGGTCATGATCTCAGGGTCCTGGGATTGAGTCCCGCATCAGGCTCTCTGCTCAGCACGGGAGCCTGCTTCCTCTTCTCTCTCTGCTTACTTGTGATCTCTCTCTCTCTCTCTCTGTCAAATAAATAAGAAATCTTAAAAAAAATAATACTACCCGCATTTTTCACAGAGCTAGAATAAACATCCTATAATTTGTATGGAAGCACAAAAGACCCTGAATCAACAATGCAACCTAGCAAAAAGAAAGCAAAGCTGGAGGCATCACAATTCTAGATCTCAGGTTACACTGCAAAGCTCTAGTAAGCAAAATGGTGTGGTGTTAGCACAAAAACAGACACATAGAAAAGTGGAACTAAAAAGAAAATAAACCCACAGCTATATGATCAATTAATCAACAAAGCAGGAAAGAATATCCAATGGCAAAAAACAGTCTCTTCAATAAATATAATGCGGAGGGGCGCCTGGGTGGCTCAGTGGCTTAAGTCTCTGCCTTCGGCTCAGGTCATGATCTCAGGGTCCTGGGATCGAGCCCCGCATCAGGCTCTCTGCTCAGCGGGGAGCCTGCTTCCTCCCTCTCTCTCTGCCTGTCTCTCTGCCTACTTCTGATCTCTGTCAAAATAATAAATAAAATCTTAAAAAAATTTAATAAATATAATGGGGAAAACCATAGACAGCAACATGCAAAAGAATGAAACTGGACAACTTTCTTACATCATACACAAAAATAAATTCGAAATGGATGAAATCCCTTAATGTGAGGCTTCAAACAATAAAAATTCTAAAGGAGAACACAGGCAATAAATCTGCTGACATCAGCTGAAGCAACTATTTTTCTAGAAAAGTGTCCTGAGGCAAGGGAAACAAAAGAATACATTACTGGGAACACATTAAAATAAAAAGCTTCTCAGGTGCCTATGTGGCTCAGTTGGTTAAGCCTCCAACTACTAATTTTGCCCGAAGTCATGGTCTCAGGGACATCAGATCTGTGCTGAGCATCGAGCCTGCTTAAGATTCTGTCTCTCACCCTCTTCATTTCCCTTCCACTCACTCTCACTCTCCTGCTCTTAAAAAAAAATAATAAAAAGAGAAAGCTTCCATACAGTAAAGAAAATAATCAACAAACTAATGGGCAACTTAATGAATGGAAGAAGATATTTGCAAATGACACATCTGATGAAGAATTCATTATCCTAAATATATAGTCATGTAACTAAACACCCAAAAATAATAAATAGCAAAGACATGAACAGACATTTCTCTAAAAAAGACATACAGATGGCCAACAGACACATGAAAAGATGCTTTTCACTCATCATCAGGAAAATGCAAATCAAAATTACAATAATGCATCACCTCACACAGATCAGAATGGCTAAAATAAACAATTTAAGAAACAGCAAGGGTTGGGGAAGATGTGGAGAAAATAGAACATTCTTGCCCTTTTGGTGCAATGCAAAGTGGTGCAGACACTCTGGAAAACAGTATGAAGATTCCTCAAGAAGTTAAAAAATAGAGGGACGCCTGGGTGGCTCAGTTGGTTAAGCGGCTGCCTTTGGCTCAGGTCATGGTCCCAGCGTCCTGGGATAGAGTCCCACATTGCGCTCCTTGCTCAGCAGGGAGCCTACTTCTCCCTCTGCCTCTGCCTGCCACTCTGTCTGACTCTGCTCGCTCGCTCCCTCTCTCCCTCTCTCTGGCAAATAAATAAAAATTTTTAAAAAATTTATAAAAAAAAATTTAAAAAATTAAAAAAATAGGGATGCTTGGGTGGCTCAGTTGTTAAGCGTCTGCCTTTGGCTCAGGTCATGATCCCAGGGTACTGCATTGGTACTTCTCCCTCTCTGACTCCCCCTGCTTATGTTCCCTCTCTGGCAGGCTGTCAAATAAATAAGATATAATAAAATTAAAAAATTTGAAAATTAAAAAAAAAGAACTACCTTATGACCTATGAATCACACTACTGGGAATTTACCTATTACAAAAGCACTAACTAAAAGTAATACATCTACCCCTAAGTTTATTGCAGCATTATTTACAACAGGCATGTTATGTAAGCAGCCATGTGTCCACTGACTGGTGAATAAATGTGTGTGTGTTTATATCATATATATGATGGAATATTACTCAGTTATAAAAAATAATTAAATTGTCATTTGCAAACACACAGATCGAGGTTGAGAGTACTATATTAAGTGAAATAAGTCAGCCATAAAATGACAAATACCATATTCTTTCACTCATAGGTGGAATTTAAGAATCAAACTAGCAAACAGAAGAAAGAGAGAAACCAAAACTCTTAATTCTAGAGAAAAAAAACTAATGGTTATTAGAAATGATGTGGGGAGGGAAAGGAATTGAGTGTACTTGTGATGAATGCTAGGTTATACATGGAATTCCTGATTCACTATATGGACACTTGAAACTAATTTAACACTGTACCTTAACTATACAGGAATTCAAATTTAAAAATTCTTATGTTCAGGCACCTGGGTAGCTCCGTGGTTAAGTGTCTGCCTTTAGATTAGGTCGTGATCCTACAGCCCTGGAAACGAGTCCCACATCAGGATCCCTACTCAGTGGGGAGCTTCTCCTTCTGCTTCTCCCTCTCCCACACTTCCTGTTGGTGTTTCCTGTCTCACTGTGTCCCTGTCAAATAAATAAAAATGAATTCTTTTAAAAATAAAAAAAAGGGGTGCCTGGGTGGCTCGGTGGGTTAAAGCCTCTGCCTTCTGCTCGAATCATGATCCCGGGGTCCTGGGATCGGGCCCTACGCTGGGTTCTCTGCTCGGTGGGGAGCCTGCTTCCTCCTCTCTCTCTGCCTACTTGTGATCTCTGTCAAGTAAATAAATAAAATATTTTTAAAAATTTAAAAATAAAAAATAAAAATTCGTACTGTTCTCATAGTAAATGAATTATATTATACTACCATTGAAAATATTCCTGTAATAAATAACCAATGAGAGGCACCAGGATGATTCGGTCATTAAGCATCTTCCTTCAGCTCAGGTCCTGATCTCAGTCTCCTTCCCAGCAAGAAGCTTGCTTTTCCCTCTCCCACTCCCCCTGCTTGTGTTTGTTCTCCCTCTCTCCCTCTCTCTCTTAAATAAATTAATATATAAATAAAATGTTTTCAAAAATGATTTAATGATAAAAGAATTAATAAAACCAATATGGTATGTCATTTACACCTACTTATCACAGCAAATTGAGGATATTATAGCCAAGACAAGGATGTCATATACTAGTTGAAGAATCTAGGAATGTAATAGTTTTAAGCAGGAAGTAGCCTGATTTTTTCCCAATATAAATAGATTATTCTTTTTTTTTTAAGATTTTTTAATTTATTTGTCAGAGAGAGAGAGAGAGAGAGCGAGAGGGGGAGCGAGCACAGGCAGACAGAGTGGCAGGCAGAGGCAGAGGGAGAAGCAGGCTCCCTGCCGAGCAAGGAGCCCGATGTGGGACTCGATCCCAGGACGCCGGGATCATGACCTGAGCCAAAGGCAGCCGCTTAACCAACTGAACCACCCAGGCGTCCCAGAACAGATTATTCTTTAAAAAGGGCTGCTACAGGGGCACCTGGGTGGCTCAGTGGGTTAAAACCTCTGCCTTTTGCTCAGGTCAAGATCCCAGGGTCTTGGGATCGAGCCCTGCATTGGACTCTCTGCTCAGCAGGGAGCCTGCTTCCTCCTCTCTCTCTGCCTGCTTCTGCCTACTTGTGATCTGTCTGTCAAATAAATAAATAAAATCTAAAAAAACAATAAAAAAAATAAAAAGGGCTGCTACAGATTCAAGGAATTATTCATTAACAAGCCAAGTGGAATGGAATGCATGTATTCAAGTGCTGATTTGAATGTAACTATTTTAAAAAGACATTACATTTGAATAGTATTTTTTTAAAGATTTTCTTTTACTTGAAAGAGATCAAGTAGGCAGAGAGTGAGCAGGAAGCAGGCTCCCTGCTGATGCAGAGATGCAGGGCTCAATCCCAGAAGGCAGAGTCTTTAGCCCACTGAGCCACCCAGACACCTCTGAATAGTATTTTATCTAAAAATACCTCAAAGTACTTTATATATCCCCCTGTGATACACTATAATGATTTATCACTATATATTTTTCAGCAGGTAGCATAATGATTAACCTTCACAAGTAATGGGACTCCCAAATGAAGAAATACAACAAAATACATTGAGAAGACATTATAAAAGCGATATGAGCCTTAATTATTATTTCTAGGATAAGACATGAGAAAATCTAAGTACATATTCACCTTCTAAGTTGGACATAGTGTAAGAAATGATCATAAAACATTGACAGAATGGTCAAATATTCAATATGAAAAGAAACAAAAAGAAAATTGAGGTCAGGACACTGATAGCAAGTCATATTAATAAGACTAGGATGGTCCCTAATAGAGATAGAGATACAGACCTATAACAAGAGTGAACCTCTCACAATTACTTATAGTGCTTTGTACATAGGAGACTCCTCTTTCCACGTACCCATCATATATTTAAAAGTCTGAGCTATACTTTTGCTATGGTCTACCACAGATATATATATCTAAGGTATACTATATATACATATACATATATATATTCTATAATAGATTATATAATAGTCTATATTCTATATACAGTAAGAATGTATATAATATTCTATATATATTCTATATAATTCTGTCAAGTTTATAGATAGTTACACAGGTATGTGCCAGAGAATACAGGAAAGAGACACAGAAAACCTCAAGGTAGAAATAACATGTATATTAGTCATAACAATGCACTTAATACACTAGAAATAGTGGGTAAAGTCAATAGGAATATAAAAGAAACAGAAAAATTAAGTTCCTGTCTTAAGTCTTCACTTCTGAATGAAATGAATTACAAAATATCAAGTATTTTTAACATATTTAACACATGAAACAAAAAAGCAAGGGAAAATGTCCTATATTAAAAGAGAGAAAAAGATTTAATAGTAAGACTAGATTATTATAAATAGCCAAATATAAGATAAAAATGACCTAGATAAAAATGCATGGTCCCAACTTGGATCCAGATTTTCCAACTCTTATGGTATCTTTGGATCAACTCACACATTTACATGAGGATTCATTTTTAAACTCATTAAGGGATTCTACTTAATAACAATAATAGACATATGATATTATAGTTATTTAAAATTCTTTTCTATATGCATGCAGAAAATTTAAGATTGAAATTTCTTGGGATTTGTAACTTTCAAAATATGGCAAAATATTGAAAATTATTCATTTTAGTTGCTCAGTATGTTTAAGTTCATAATTATGATCTCCTATATATTATATATATGTAATTTTTTCTTCCAAGATTGTATCTATTTTATGAACAGAGAGAGAGACAACAGGAACAGATGCAATAGCAGGCAGAGGTAGAGGGAGACACAAAGAGAGCACAAGCAGGCAAAGTGGCAGGGAGAGGGAGAGGGAGAAGCAGGCTCTCTGTTGAAGCAGGAGCCCAATGGAGGACTGAATCCCAGCACCCTTGGATCAAGACCTGAGCTGAAGGGGTGCCTGGGTAGCTCAGTGGGTTAAGCCTCTGCCTTCGGCTCAGGTCATGATCCCAGAGTCCCGGGACTGAGCCCTGCAATGGTCTCTCTGCTCAGCGGGGAGCCTGCTTCCCCCTCTCTCTCTGCCTGCCTCTCTGCCTACTTGGTTCTCTCTCTCTCTCTCTCCCTCCCTCTCTCTGAAAAAAGAGACCTGAGCTGAAGGAAGAAGTTTAACCTACTGAGCCACCCAGCTGCCCCTGAATATGAAAATTTTTTTAAAATTTTTTTTTAATTTATTTATTTGTCAGAGAGAGAGGGAGAGAGAGCGAGCGAGCACAGGCAGAGTGGCAGGCAGAGGCAAGGAGCCCGATGTGGGACTGGATCCCAGGACGCTGGGATCATGACCTGAGCCGAACGCAGCCGCTTAACCAACTGAGCCACCCAGGCGTCCCTGAAAATTTTTATATGAAAACAAACCAATCCTCAAAGAGTTCAACATGTTAATACCCATGACTCCTAGCAAATTTCTTAGATATACACCCAAAGGAAATGAAAACAGGGACTCAAGACATTTTCACGCATTATTCAAAGTAGACAACTAGAAGCCGAACTATTCACAAAGTCAAAAAGGACAAATATCTAAGTGTTAAAAATCTAGTAAAATTGGGCATATATATATATACTTTGGAATATTACTGGTCCACAACAATAAATGAAGTTCTGATGCATAACTTATTTCCTAAGTACCATTCCCTATAAGGAACCAGGTATCCTCAGAGAAACTGCTGTTCCCATAACTAGAACAAGAGAAAAAATAAACCTGGATACTGTTAGGTGGCCAGAAAGTATATGGTCCTCAGAAAAGGACATATGGACACAGAAGCCAACTTAATACAGAGGCCAACTAAAGAGAGACCTGAATTGCCAAATGAGGGAAAATTTGATTCAAGAGTAATGAATTTAACCCAAATGTCAAATGAAAAATGTCCATGCATCCACACTGAATTGAATAATCCTAACTTAAATGGGGGACAAGGAATAACTCTTAATTATAGTACAAAATTTCAATTCCAATTAATAAAATGTAGGATTGACAAATTTTTAAAAATCAAAATTTGCATTTTCAACATAGAGTATCATGTCATCTTCGAAGAGTGAAAGTTTGACCTTTTCTTTTTTTTTCTACATCCAATTTGGATGTAACTGTTTTTGTTGTCCGATTGCTGAGGCTAGAACTTCCAGTACTATGATGAACAACAGCAGTGAATGTGGACATCCCTGTTGTGTTCCTGACCTCAGGAGAAAAGCTGTTTTTTCCACTGAGGATGATAATTGCATAAATCATGGAATTTAACTATATAGCTTCTATGATATTGAGGTATGCTCCCTCTATCCCTACACTAGAGAGTTTTAATCCAGAGAAGATGCTGTATTGTGTCAAATGCTTTTTCTGCAACTATTGAGAGGATTATAGGGTTCTTGTTCTTTCTTTTATTAATGTGGTTTATCACATTGATTTGCAGATGTTGAACCACTCTTGAAGCCCCGGAATAAATCCCACCTAGTTCTGGAGAATAATCCTTTTAAGATACTGTAGGGTCCTCTTACCCAATTACTTATCAGATAAAGGGCTAGTATCTAAAACATATAAAGAACTTATCAAACTTGGGGCACCTGAGTGGCTCAGTGGGTTAAAGCCTGCCTTCAGCTCAGGTCATGATCCCGGGGTCCTGGGATTGAGCCCCCTATTGGGCTCCCTGCTCAGCAGGGCTTCCTCCTCTCTGCCTGTCTCTCGGCCTACTTGTGATCCCTGTCTGACAAATAAATAAATAAAATATTTTTCAAAAACTTATCAAACTCAACACCCCAAACAAACAAAAAGTCCAGTCAAGAAATGGGCAGAAGACATGAACAGACATTTTTCCAAAAAAGATATATAAATGGCCAACATGAAAAAAATGCCCAGCATCCCTCTGCATCAGGGAAATACAAATCAAAACCACCATGAGATACCACCTCCCATCACAATGGCTAAAATTAACAAGTCAGGAAGTGACAGATGTTCCCAAGGATGGGGAGAAAATTGTTCCCACTGTTGGTGGGACAGGTGGGAACAGGTATAACAAATGCAAGCTCTTGCAGCTACTCTGGAAAACAGTATAGAGGTTCCTCAAAAAGTTAAAAATGGAACTATGACCCAGCAATGGGACTATTAGGAATATTAGGTATTTATCCAATTGATACAAACATAGAGATTTGAAAGTACACCTACACTACAATGTTTACAACAGCAATGTCCACAAAATCCAAAATATGGAAAGAGCCCAGATGTCCATCAACAGGTGAACAGATAAAGATGTGGCACATATATACAATGAAATATTATTCAGCCATAAGAAAATTGAAATTTCATGGTTGGCAACAATATGGACGTAACTAGAATGTATTATGCTAAGCAAAGTAAAAGTCAAAGAAACACAAATATCATTATTTCACTTGTATGTGTAACTGAAGAAATAAAACATGAACATAGAGGAAGGTAGGGAAAATTAAAATAAGACAAAATCATGGTGGGAGACAAACCCTAAGAGACTCTTAACTCTAGGAATTGAACTTAGTGTTGCTGAAGGAAAGTTGGGTTAGGGAATGGGGTAACTGGGTGATGGGCATTAAGGAGGGCACAAGATGTAATGAGCACTGGGTGTTACATGTAACTGACAAACCACTAAATTCTACCTCTGAAACTAAAAAAAGGTGTTTTGTCAAAAAAATCACAATTTGTCAAACACCACTGTGTATTATTATTACAAGCAACAAGAGTCTAAAATTTGCAGATAAATATAACAGTATTTATAGTATTTCCCCAACACACTTGCTACGTAACACTATGTAATCAAAGTAACATCACTAGTCACAAGGCGTATCAGCAGTATTGTTCTCTAGTGATGAACTGAGAAGGGATTACCATTTCTGTAGTAATCTTATGTACAACCTCAATTTCAATGACAAAAATCACACAAACCCATATGGAGAAATGTTAATAAATATTCTGTAGACTCTTCAAAAACATCAACATTGTGAAAATAAAAGAAAACTGGGCAACTGTCCCAAGCAAAGGGGCATTAAGGAGACTATGACAACTATCTGCAATGTATGATTCCACTTTCAATCATGGATTATAAAAATATCAGTTAACAGGAATATATCAATTTCCTTGCATAGGTAACTGTATAATGCATATGAAAGATATTAATATAAAAGCAAGGTAGAGAATATACATTTTTGTAAGCTGAAAGTTATTTGAAAATAAAACTTAAAAAAATTATTGCTAATACTTCTGGTTTCCAGTCAATAAAAAATAATACCCCAAATATATTGATAGAACAGGTATAACAAATAACACGGAGGACATGAGGAGATGGAGAGAAGGGAGTTGAGGGAAATTGGGGGGGAGATGAACCATGAGAGACTATGGACTCTGAAAAACAACCTGAGGGTTTTGAAGGGGCGGGGGGTGGGAGGTTGGGAGAGCCAGGTGGTGGGTATTAGGGAGGGCACGCATTGCATGGAGCACTGGGTGTGTTGTAAAACTATGGATTCTGTTACGCTGAAAAGAAATGAAAAAAAAAAAAGAAAAACCAGGTAAACCAAATACAAAAGCCTGACAAAAGCAGAATATAAGCTATTTATTTAGGATATTTTCAGAAATTGCAAAGAAATTTATAACAATAGGGAAATATTTACGAATATATATGCATAACAAATAGACATCCACATTCATACATACACAAAGTATAGCTCAAGAATGTTCATTTTTGGGGAAGTTACTTTTTAGCCTAATCAATAATTATAATGGCATGTATGATCACCTATAATCACCTATAATACATGACAAATACAAAACATTTTATTAAACTGTCAACAAATTTTGCATAAATGCCCAAGATAGGAAAGTTACCTAAAATGACCCATACGTAAATGAACCTTAAGATAATAAGATTAATATTCACTGTCAAATACAAGAGGGCTGTTTCTGCTTCCGTATTTCTATAAGAACCATGAATGAAGAAAGAAAGGCAAAATTCTGGAATTTTAATGAAATGTCCCTAGGAAAGTAAACAAAAATGGTTCTTTATGAAAATAAACTAGTTGTACTATTCCCATACTATTCCCACTAACAAAACTATGAAATGACTGGGAATGAATTAAAAAAAAATCACACCAGCAGTTTCCCAACATTAACAATTTGATTAAAAAAAAAAAAGACAGACATACCTTGCAGATTGATAGGAAGACTCACTTTTAAAGACATCTATTCTCTCCTAATTAATCTATTAAATTTGGTGCAAATGAAATTAAAACTGCATTTTTTCCAACTTGCAAAATAATTTTAAGCATCAATTGAGAGAAAAAAATGCGACTATAGAGAGGGAATATTCTGAAAAAAAAAAGAAGAGAAATGAGATAGATCTCAATGGAATAGACAAAATCACCAGTAATTTTAAAGTATCAAAAGGCAAACAAATAGAGATGCAGTTGATTCTATGTGGGAATTTCTAAGTAACTATGGTAGCATTTAGCTAAGTGGTAACTGCTTAAGTCAAGGTAAATAATTTGAGTAGGTAATGGTTTAAAACCACAGTAACCATTAACGGAAAAAATAAAATGACAGACTGACAAAAAATAGAATACAAAGAAAGCATGAGAGTGATGGATATATTTCCGAATAAAAACACAAAACTCAAAAGGCATAAAGCAGAGCATTATATTTGAAAACACAGCTTTTATACAACCAAAACATCACAGTAAAATGGTGATGAGAACATATAGTATGTAATTTGCAATGCATGACAAATGGTTAACATACTAACATACTTAGTCATAGAAACCATAGTCATAGAAACCACAGAAACTTAGTCACTCTTAGAAACCATTACAAAAACACTAATATTCTGAGGGAAATGAAAAAAAAAAACGAGAGGAAAATGAAAAAACAAGTGACTAGTAAGTTTTAAGGATATATGAAGATGACTGAACTGAACAGTAAGAGAAAAGCAATTTTTTGTAACACCACATTGTCAAAGATTAAAACTCTGAAATGTAATGTTTGTACTGTTTAAGAAAACTGAAATCTCATAAATACTGGGAGAAAAATTGATGAGGACAATCTATACCATTTGGGGAAAATTTTTACTTTTGACTCAGAATGTAAACTTTGAGTATACTTAATTCTGAGAAGGTGGAAATACTATGACTATTTTCAACAAATTAGCCAGAGAAATTAAAAATCATTTCTAAATAAAGCATATAACTGCCTAGAAAATTTGTAGCTAATATATTGGTCCAAAAGACTACTAGCATAACAATTTGTTCATCAATATACCTGAAAAGTATAAACACAAAGCTCCATTAACTGTAGATAATCTTGGAGAGTAGAATTAGGAGGGGGGAAAATCATTTAAGAAGTAAAAATGCTATACTTGATAAATTTCTGTACCTTTTGAAAAGGCACAGAAATTTCTGGAAAAGGGTAATTTTTTGTCCGTCAATTTTAAATTTACCCTTGTAATAACTGAAAATTATAAATATGTGCACTTTATTCTAATGGGAACACTGAAATGATGCCTTGCAATCACACCATACTGAGCCTCTCTGGGTAATAACATCTCCACAATTCAAGCTCCTGAGATTTAGTCCAATGCCAATTATAAAAACAGTCAACATGCCTGGTTACAATTCCCGCCGATGACACTAGGTAATTTTCAAACTTGGGTTTTCTCAGTCCATTTTTTCTGATCTGCGAGGAGTATCCAATCCAACACATGAAACAGAAGTCTCCATACATTATGAAGACTGTCTTTTGCATTTGAAGATGGTGGCAGAAGCAATAGCATCCGTTTTTCTGTTTAGTTACCACCTGAGAGACACATTGGGGAATGGGTAAAAGTTAGGAACACACTTTTACATAATTATCACTAGGAGCTAATAAAATTACAGGAAATTGAACATCCATTAAATTGTGAAGAAAAAACAGATGGATCAAAATTACTTTTGGAATTTTCTAATAAGGCTGGAGATGATAACTACACTCACTGTGTTGACCATTATATAATGCACAGTATTATCTATTCACTATCACTATTCACTACTGATACACCTGAAGCTAATGTATCATTGTCAACTTAAAAAGCCAATTATTAGGGCACCTGGATTGGATGGCTCATTGGGTTAAGCCTCTGCCTTCGGCTCAGATCATGATCTCAGGGTCCTGGAATGGAGCCCCGCATCAGACTCTCTGCTCAGCGGGGAGCCTGCTTCCCCATCTCTCTCTGCCTGCCTCTCTGCCTACTTGTGATCTCTCTCTCTCAAGTAAGGAAATAAAATATTAAAAATAAAATAAAATAAAATTTTAAAAAGCCAACTATTGGTATTCTTTCTTATCATACCTTTCTAATTCTCATGTTATGTTTCTGTTCAGCTATGTGTTTGAATGACTGTTTGTATCCCTAGATTGTTCATTCACATACAGAATTATTTTACGTAATCTACATTCATTTCTGTACACAGGGTAAAAACGCCAAAAAATTCCCAAAAAATAACAAATGGACCTCAGTATATTTGGTGAGAAAAATGGTATCTATAAGATATAGAGATAATGGAACTTAGATCTTAAATCCTTAGGTCTAACTTAGACCTAACTTAGATCTAAATCCTTAGATTTAGATCCTAACCCATTATTCAAGCTGGCTATCAAAAATTTGTTGAGTAGACACTTCCTCCAAGAAGTCTTAACACTAACCCAGAATAACCTTAAAGGTGAAGGTGTTAATGATAAAGTATTTCTTTCTTAAGATTAATCATTACTAAATAGAAGATTAAGGACTTCTTGGAGGAAGTACAATATGTAATCTGAACAGACCTCATCCCCCAATAGCTATCACCATAAATTCATTAATCTTAATAAAACCATAATATTAGCTCCTGTCTAACCAAAGGGTCCCTTCCTGAATCAAATGAGCACTTATCTGTTCTTACAGTAATTTCTCCAAGGGTATTCCTGGAACCAGAGATGAAGAACCCTTGAATGAATAATACTGCCAGTGAGAGGTTTGATGATACCAATTCTTGCAATTACAAACCAGGAGGGCAGAAGTGTGTTTTCATGGAACTATCACCCCCTGATAGGAAAAAAAGAAACACTGTAAGGTAAAGTATAGAACATTCTCATAGAATAGGTTAAATAGATACTCATCTAGAACTTTGTTGTAAGTCCTTTAATTCTTAGAAACAATTCATCGTTAATCAATCCCATAGCTGATGCAACTCTCCAGTATTGGCCATTACTTTACCCATACTTTTAAGTTTTTAAATTCCAGTTAGTTAACATACAGTGTACTAGTTTCAGATGTATAATTTAGTGATTCAACGCTTTCATACAACACCCCTTGTGCTTCACAAGTGCCATCCCTAATCCCCATCACCTATTTTCTCCATTCCTCCTACCTACTTCCCTCTGATAACAGGAAGTTTGTTCTCTGTAGTTAAGAATGTTTCTTGGTTTGCCTCGGTCTTTTTCATACCTTTGCTAGTTTGTTTCTTAAATTCCACATGCATGAAATATATGGTATTTGTCTTTACTGACAAGTATATGACTGCAATCCACCTCACTGCAAATGGCAAAGCCTCATTCTTACTCTATGTATGGGTAACATTCCATTGTTTATTTAGCACTTCTTCCGTATCCATTTACCAGCTGATGGACACTTGGTCTATTTCCATAGTTTGGCTATTACAGACACTGCTTTTATGAAGTGTATCATCCCTTTAAATTAGTATTTTTGTATTCTCTAGGTAAATGCCTCACGGTTCAATAGCTGAATCATATTTTTAATTTTCTGAGGAACTTCCACACGTTTCCAGTGACTGAACCAGTTTGCATTCCCACCAACAGTGCAAGAGGTTTCCCCTTTGTTTCTATGAACTTCTCCCTTTAACACACTATAAAGTTTACCTGCGAAAATTCTGTCCAACTAATGACAATTGATCATTACCTTTATAATATTATGTCAAGGTATTTGATTATAAATAAGGTCATTAACTGAAAGAATCCAAATAATCTCCTACATTCTACATCTAATCCACATCTCTATTTCAGCAAAAATTACCTTTGGAAAGAATTTATTTTCTCACTAATTCTCAGACATGGTTCAATATTCCAAAGTCTGCCCCAGTGATATTTTCCTGAGCATTGCCAAAGCCTTGAATTAAAACAGTACTTCTTGATCCAGAACTTTTTACCTGTTGTTCCCAGTTAAGACTTTTACATTAAGGAAGTCCATAGCATGAGGGATATTCCTGATGTCAGTTCTCCTCGGGTTATCTATAAATCTCTTCTTTTCATCATATATTTCTGATAAGTAAGGATACAATATACACAGTTACAAGTGAGACACCAGGACGCACAAATTAGGATGACTACAGAATTATCAGGAGTAATGAAGGGAGATAAATAAGCAGTTAACAGCACAATAACTTTTTTAAAATTTAATCACCTTATCAGTGAAATTTTAACGAATTTATTGAAATGTTTCTCGTGTTTATTCTGAATAATATTAAAAAATGTAAAATCCTACTTGAAATCCTTCTGGTAGACTGCCACTAGCACAAAAGAAAGTAAAGAAACCATTCTCTAGTTACTCCCATTAATTAAGAGTAACTTCCAACTATTCCAATAAACTCTCCCTCAAACAATGTGATCTAGCTGTTAACCACAAATACAGCAGTGAATTATGAAAATTTACCCTAATGAGCAGACACGTCTCCAACACAGACATACAAATGGCTAGCAGACATATGAAAAGATGTTCATCATTATTAGCCATCAGGGAAATTCAAATCAAACCCACACTGAGATACCTCCTTACACCAGTTACAATGGCAAAGATTAACAAGACAGGAAATGACAAATGTTGGAGAAAATGTGGATAAAGGGGAACCCTCTTACATTGTTGGTGGGAATGCAAGCTGGTGCAGCCACTTTAGAAAACAGTGTGGAGATTACTCAAAAAATTAAAAACAGAGCTACTCTATGATCTCTGCCATTGCACTCCTGAGTATTTACCCCAAAGATACAGATGTAGTGAAAAGAAGGGCCATCTGTACCCCAATGTCCATAGCAGCTATGGCCACAATAGCCAAACTGTGCCAAGAGCCAAGATGCCTTTCAACAGACAAATGGATACAGAAGAAGTGGTCCATATATACAATGGAATATTACTCAGCCATCAGAAAGGCTGAATACCCAAAATTTTATCACCATAGTTGGGACTAGCGGAGATTATGCTGACTGAAATAAGTCAAGCAGAGAAAGTCAATTATTATAGGGTTTCACTTACTTGTGGAACTTAAGGAATAATGTGGAGGACATTAGAAGAAGGAAAGGAAAAGTGAATTGGGGGAATCAGCAGGGGATATGAACCATGAGAGACTGTTGACTCTGAAAAACAAACTGAGGGTTTCAGAGGGTAGGGGGGAGGGAAGATGAGTGAGCCTGATGGTGAGTATTAAGGAGGGCATGTAGTGCATGGAGCACTGGGTGTTACACACTATGATAGTGGAACACTATAAAAAAAACTAATGATGTAATGATGTAGTGACTAACATAATACAATAAAAATGTTCCAGTTACTTATTTTAATCATTGATGTGTTTGTAAACCCAAATATAATTTTTTAGCACCTACCTCATATCCCATCTTCTCCCATATTCTTTTCGTGTATCCCACAATACTGTTTCAGTGCATAAAACTCTGCTGTACTTGTCTCTAAATGACACGTTCTTCATGATCACTCTCAAACTATTCATAATGGCCACTGGGAATACAAAATTGGATATAACAGCCCAATACTCTCAAGATGTCAACAGGCAAGGATACAGAAAGGCACAAATTGGTTGTATCTTTTAAATCCCCTTTTGTTGTTTAAATGTTCCTTTTGAAATATCTTCACAATTTCAAATGCCAAAAGCAGAAGCAGCCCTTCCATTCCCAACGATCTACATAGTAATGTTAAATTTTTGCCATATGATCTTCCAGACAACTTTCTATTCAATAATTCATATGTTCATTTCAGATTGTCAAGTAGCAATATACAGATAATTAACAATGTTTTATCATTTATCTTAAACATGTACAAAAATCTTATGAAAAATGCTTAAATAATCACCATTATATTAACTCTGATGACTAAGCATTACTTAACTCTATAAATCATGGAAGAACGATTACATTCCTTGGGAATAGTAAACATTAACTTTCATCAGAACAACTGAAGCACATGGATACACCTCTGTAAACACACTATTGATGTTTGTTCAAAAAATAACTTAATTAAAAATATCCACTTAAAACACCCGTTCATATCAGAGTATCTTCCAGTGTTTAAATTATATTCATATGATGAATAAGATATAACCATTGTGATCTTTTAGGGATGTATTATTTCAGATGCTCCAATTATTTAATACTCAATATATAACATACTTTCTTCTTTATAAATTTGAGACTTTGGAATAGATAAAATCTTAGCAACAAGTGAAGCAAACATTGAAGCAAACTTCAAATGTTTACACACTTTAATTTCAACTATTATTGCGAAACTGCTCTTCAAAAAATGTATTGATTTATATTTTCATTTATATTCTTTATTTCTTAGAAGACAACCAAGATGCAACACTTTTGATATTTGTTTGACTACGCATAACATACAAATATAACTACACACTGGATATGTTTGATAACTCTTAGAATAATAAAATATTCATAATTACAGAAATTATTTTCATTTAGATGTATATATACATGGTAACAGAAAACACACACAGGAGCTAACCATTTTATATTAAAAATAATATACATTTAGATATACCATGAAGTGGGATTATAGAAATGTTTAAGCTTAGATTTGAAATATTTCCGTAATTTAAAAAAAAATAAAATGCAAAGCAGTATGGTTATAAATGAGAAAGAGAATATCAGGTTTATACTCCTAAAACTAATTTTACTATATACATGTGCTCAACATTTATATTATATGTATATGCATATATACATATAAATTTGCCACAGTAGATCTATATAACATAGTAAAATAACAATTACTTAGCAATACAAGTATCTTTTAACTAGGAACAGATATGTGATTTTAAACAATTCCCTTTCTCATGTCTTCCTTATTCTAAGGCTAACATACATCCTGAGTATTTTCATTTTTTTTTTAACATTTTACTTATTTGACAGAGAGAGAAATCACAAGTAGGCGGGGGGAAGCAGGTTCCCCACTGAGCAGAGAGCCTGATGCGATGCAGGGCTCGATCCCAGGGCCCTGAGATCATGACTTGAGCCTAAGGCAGAGGCTTAACCCACTGAGCCACCCAGGCGCCCCTTGTTTGTTTTTTAAGTATAAAATCTAATCTTTTCTTCTATATGAGAAGCTAACAATCTGAAGAAAAAGGAAGCAATCTGAGGATTTGATGATCTATCTATCCCTCTGCCCAAAAACCTACCTAACAAACATCAAAATGTTACATAACCTTAAAAGAACAATTATTACTTATTACACTGACAAAATATTTAGAAAAAAACAATTTATGGCATTTGATAATGAGATATTTATAAAATGTATACATTGTGAAATTTCATGTCTGGAAAAACTAGGTCTTTATAAATAATATAGTCATCTGCTCTTTACAAAGTTGTCTTGAATGCTGTCATGCTGTCCAGTTAAATACAAAACTGAACAGTTCTAAAAGGGAAAATAAAATTTCTTATATTACATATTTTCTATGATTAAATACATAATGCCCTTTCAGCAAGATACCTATAAAATTATGACTTTGGATTCTTAATGTGTAATAAATACAAGGACTAAACGGTCATTAAAATGTAAAATTTTCTGAGAGAATTCAAGAGTGGTACTATACCCTTCTAACTTTCTCCTTCTCCTAACAACTCCATAAACAGATATCAAAATATGTATAGCTCAAGAAACCTAAAATTGTTACCAGTTGCAATGCTATTACAACACTTGATAACAATGACTATGAAATTTTACAATGAATTATTTACAAAATTATACTTTGTGAGACTCTACACATCTAGAAAGACTAGATGTTAAAAAGTAAAAAAAAAAAAAAAACCTATCTGCCTATTATTTACAAAGTTGTCTTGAATATTGTCATGCAACCAAAGGAACATATACAGGACTGTATACTGTTCCAAGAGGTAGAATAAAAATCTCCTTAAGAAAGTCATTTATATATCCACTGTAAACAACAATAAAACAAATATGGGAGAGGGATGAATAGGTGGAACATAGAGAATTTTTAGGACAAATAAAATAGTCTGTATAATACCATGAAGGATAGAGGGCATTATACATTTGTCCAAACTCACAAAATGTACAACACCAAGAGTTAGCCATAACAAAACATGGACCTTGGCTTATAATGATATGTCAATGAATATTCATCAGTATTATAGATGTACCAGTCTGGTAAGGGATGTTGATAATGGGGGGTATGCGGAATGGTTAATGATAGAGATTATGCAAGTGCTGTGCTGGGGCTATATGGCAAATCTTTTGTACCTTGCCCTCAATTTTGCTATGAACCTAAGTCTGCTATAAAAAAATAGTCTTAACATAAAAATAAGATGTGAATATATCAGGAAAGTCCTAATACTTCACAACACATTCAGAAACATCCAATGAATTTAAATGGTAAAAGTTTAATGGCATACTATTTTACTATGAGAGTGGAATAAAGCACTATTTATTCTATTTCTCCTCTTAACAACCAAATTAATAGATAAATGTTGTACAGCTCCAAGAGCCTGTACATAAATGATCAATTCCTTTGTCATGTTGATTTTAAAAGACAATAATCCTAACACATTTACAATGAAAACATTTATATTATACTGTGACATTCAATACATTTAGAAATATTAAATCTTTAAAAATAAATATTTCACTTGCTCATTATTTACAAAGTTGTCATACTGCCACACAACAGATATACATAGAATTTTCTAATTCAGATTCTACAAAATGTTCTTTAGCAAAATGAATTTCATCAAGAACCTCAGTACATCTAAGAAGATATACCTGCATGTCCCTTAAATTGGCAGAAATATTTTATATAAAATGGGTACAATTTAATTATTGCAGTCTAACTTTTCTTCTAAATAAAACTGGAGACAAAAAAAACTTTTGACCACTCTGTCCTCCCTGACTGTATACATTCGTGTGCATGTGTATAAGCACACTAATATTAACAAAAATAGGGCTCAAAATCCTTTAACTCAATTTTTAAGTAATTTGTCTTTAAAAATCTCAACAATCACTTATTTGTGGAGCATAATAAACAACACGGAGGACATGGGGAGATGGAGAGGAGAAGGGAGTTGAGGGAAATTGGGGGGGAGATGAAACATGAGAGACTATGGACTCTGAAAAACAACCTGAGGGTTTTGAAGGGGCGGGGGGTGGGAGGTTGGGGGAGCCAGGTGGTGGGTACTGTGGAGGGCACGCATTGCATGGAGCACTGGGTGTGGTGTAAAACTATGAACTCTGTTACGCTGAAAAGAAATTTAAAAAAAAATCTCAACAATCCATGCAATTCTACACAAAGGTAACAGTATCAGAAGATAACTGTTTCTTCCCACTATCATATTTATCAACAATTCTATGTACTTCCTAAGTCAAATGTTATCAAGTAGCCATTGTAAATACCACTCTTTAACAAACCAAAGAGTTACCCATACAGAATTCTTAGAATTTGCAAATGCTAAACATGTCAAACTTACATTTTATCAATAGCATGACTGCAACATATACATGATGTTCACCATCTCTTTAAACCAAAATGAATAGTTAAGAATCAAAAGAATCATAACATTATATATGAGATTGGAAAACATCCACCCCTCCATCCATATCCCTCAGAACAAACCACTGAATGTGCAGAGAATCTAATTACTATACTGATTTTTAAAAGTATGACATTTAAAAGTATGTTTGTCAGCAATGGCTATATATCTAGAAATAACAAGTGTTTTATAAATAATTACATACACAGCATTCTAGAAATCATACTTAACAGAAGGTTATTTTATCATTTCATGTCTACAAGTATTAAAAAATGTTTATGTGCTCTAATTTTAGGTGAAATATATTCAAATATATAAGAGCAATGTCTGAACATCTACAAAATTATATGGTATAAAAATAAACATCTGATCACATGTGCATAACTACTTAGTAACAACCCAACACACACCAGGTGAAACACACAGAAGTAGTCTTATAACAGTTCTGTTTTTGCCCTAGTTGTTCAACATTCATAGGTTTACTATGCGCGTGTATGCATGCTGTGTGTTTATGTGTGGAGAGGGTACTTCTATATAGCTAGATATTAAGATGTTATATAAGTTAGTGAAAGGTTTCCCTGCACTGTTCTCAACATTTAACATCCAAAATTTATATTGAAATAAGAAATTATTCAAGTTTCACATTTAAAAATATGAATGACAGTTTCTGTACTTTAACAAAAATTGTTGAAAAAAATCTCACAAAGAGAGAAAAAGAGAGAGGCAAACCAAGAAAAGACTCTTAACTATAAAGAAACAGTGTTACCAGAGGTAGGAGGTGGGTGAAGGCATAGATTAACTAAGTGATGGGGATTAAGGAGTGCACTTGTGATGAGAAATAGGTGTTGTATGAAGTGCTGAATCACTATATTGTACACCTGAAATTATTACTATGCTGTATGTTAACTATCTGAAATTTAAATAAAAACTTCACAAAATACACAAATATTAAAAAAAAAATCAAAATCAAGCCTAACCCATGAAGATGCTCACTGTATCTATACTCAATGTTTCTACCTCTAATGTTTCAATGAAAATATTTCTAAAATTATTGACAGAAATTATATATCCAAAAATGTTTTCAAAAATGACACTGATCTTCTATATCCAAAAAAAGTAATAATACAATCTCCATTACCAAATATTTCCTAAACAGACAAGGTATAGTGATTCAACTTGCCAAAATAAAATGTTTTCACAATGTCTCTCAGATTTGTATTCAAAAAATAAGTCCCTATCAGCGAATCATATGCAGATGTTCTAAAACAAAAACTAGCATTGGTCTATATACTTAGATAGCAATCTTGGGGCGCCTGGGTGGCTCAGTGGGTTAAAGCCTCTGCCTTCAGCTCAGGTCATGATCCCAGGTTCCTGGGATCGAGTCCGGCATCGGGCTCTCTGCTCAGCAGGGAGCCTGCTTCTCCATCTCTCTCTGCCTGCCTCTCTGCCTACTTGTGATCTCTGTCTGTCAAATAAATAAATAAAATCTTTAAAAAAAAAAAGATAGCAGTCTTAACAATATCTTCAGGAACTAAATCTCAAACTGCAACTCCCTTTATCATGAACCACAAAATGACATGAAGAACAGACTAAACCTAAGTAGTGATAACTACTTAGCCAAAAAACGTTTCTTTGCTATGATTTTTAATAAACACTATTTTATAGACCTGTATACCATACAGCTGTGTATATATTACACAGGGGTACATGAAAGAAACCCTATAAAGTCAAGGATTAAAAGTTTATATCCTAGCTATTTCACACAGAACAATCTAACAAAATTCCATGAACTTCACCTGCCCAATTATTTACTAAGAGATAATCTGACAACTGTTACGGTAATTTTTCACTCTATGTGTAATTAATATATTTACAAAACATGCTGATATAATAGGTCCTTGGCTTTAATAAAACATAGTAACTGTGTCTATTATATACACGTTACATAAAACATTTCTTGGATCAGCCCATCCCTTAATGACCATAGGTTTGACAGATAATTGTGAACATCCCCCATAAAAACTTACAATCACCTATACCTATATAATTAGATATAAGTATTTTAAAACAAGAACAATTTGTTTATTATTAAATGTGGAATTCCACTGACATGAAAACTTTTCTAACCTGTTACATTTAACCACATGTAGGATTTATCGAGTAACTGTATTTTCTGTTGGTATGCAAACATCTGAAAACCATGAACAGAGTCAGACCAATAGATATGATGACATTTCCACCATGATGAATCTTATGTAAAACAGTGAGATATTATACTAGACACTACACATTTACCACAACCTAATATTTGAGACTAAAGATCATGACTAAAGGCGAGGTATAACATCACTTTTGCGAAATAAAAATATCTTTCCTATAATATTTACAGTGATATCTATACATGTAGAAAATTAGATGTTAAACAAAGAAAGTTACATTATATTTAACACTGTAATAAAATATGTAACATTAGCAACTGAAAAGGAATTAACTTTTGGAATTGAGAGGCAATTCCACCATTCCAATTTTGTTACTGGTTAAAAGAGTAAAAAACCCACACCAGTTTAACATTACGGTATTAATAAAACACATGAAGGATTCCCAACATCTGAACATTGAGTAAAGCCTGGCTGATCAAGAACTATCTCTGTACATATGCATACTCATATAGCCCTCAAAAATTCCTTATTCTTTATCTTCTAAATTATGCATTTGTTTAAAACAAACAAGGCAATCGAAAACTCCTCTCTGTAACCCAACAAAACTACATTCAAACAATTTAAATGACCAAATGTCAGCCATCACCATGCTTAAAAGGATGTTTTAACAGTACTTTTTTCTATTATATACAGAGAAATAAAAAAGCCCATCATATCCTAGTCCATCAAACATGCATAGAGACTGGCCTCTTATGCAGCAATTCCATCATGAGAATTAAATCTCATACCATACAAATATTAACATAAAGAACATTTAGAGGATAACTAACATCCACAGCCATATATAGCAGCCTTAAAAAAATTTCTTATTATGACCACTGCATACAGAAAAATCCCTATCCCAACTCCCAAAAAAAGCCACAGCAATCCCATCATATGATATTAAATATCCATCATTCAGAGGTAACTTCTATTTCTATAGTCATGTTATTAACAAATATTTCTTCTACATATGTTAGCAACCACCTTCTTAGCAATCACAATGCCTTAAGGTCACAAAGCAATTATATTTGGTTTTTTCATATACAACAGTTTCAAAATGCACATAAATAACTAGTGCTTTACATTTTCTCCTGATTAATATAGAAAACACTCCTATGACCATTTCCTCTTTGCTTTACATAAGCACTCGAAAAATAAATATAGAATTCAGTACATCTTAACAAAATGGCCCATTTCTTTCTAAAATATTTCCAGAAGGCAGTTTTACCAAACATGTTTTTATAAACTTCCCTAGGAAACCTCTATTATCACAGCAACCATTTTTAAAAGTACCTAAAAACAATAGATTTGTTTATAAATGTAGGCCTCTGTGCTTCAGCATTAGATTCCCAAAAAATAAAGCAAAGAATAAAATACATAAACATTATTACATGTTTAATTTCATTCTCTTCACCACCAAATATCTAATGAACAGTTCATGCGTATTCATCCTTTACTGAGTACTTTATATTTCTATTTCAATTCTATTACCCAATAACAATTTTTTAAGTATTTAGATAAATTCTTAAGCTATATATGTCCAGTAAAATAGTTAATAGATGAGGTTCCTAGCTCTTTTAAAATGGCAGGCAGTGGAAGAAAAAAAAAGAAAAAAGAAAACTAATACTTGTGTTTAGCACATATACAATCAATGTCACATATGCAAGGCTCTCACTGGTAAATATTTTGATGGCAAGTTGATACTTCATAAAAAAGCAAAATACTGAATTTTTTTTCCAAATTCAAAGACTAGCAATGAAATATAAATACTTGAAAGGCAAGATGAATTTCAGGACTGTTCATATGCATCTTTATTTGTCTGTGATTATTTGTAGTTGGTGAAGCTTCTAGATTAATTCACGATGTGTTGTCCTTCCCCTTCTTTTCATATTTTCCTATAAGGCTGGCTTAAATGTACTTGAGATTGTCCACACTAGACCAATGTCAACCACTTGAAATAATTTTCAATTCAGCAGACACCTTCACACACTTGCATTTTGGGGAATAATTTGGAATGAGAGATGCTGTGCTGATCATGCTGGACATGAAATAGAGCAGAAGATCTAGATTGTCTCTACAGGAAGGTTCTGGTCAGTGACCCCTTAAATCAACATCAGATTTAGACTTCCATAGCATTCCATAAGTAAAATTGCACAGGATACTCCAGAATAACGTGAAAACTACAATTTTATCAATTCAGAGGCACTCAGACTATCTTTCCCTGTCCATGTTAATGGAAAAAACGTTTGCAAATTATCCTCTATCATTCTGGATTTTAATCACATTGTATCTTGCTGCAAAAATTTCTCCAGATTCAAAAAAAAAAATTTCTCCAGATTCTTATCAGGGGCATATTATTCAGGGAGTGAAAGTAGAACTTCCAGTTCTGTCAGAGTCAAAAGATGCTCTAAATATTATCAATTTATATAATCTTTGTCCTCTTCTCTGGTTATTGCTTATTTCTATCACTCTTGAAACATGTCAAGTGCAGATTTTTGAAGCAACATGATGAGGTTTGTCATTATCTTTCCAAAAGACTGCTCTGGCAGACAGATGAATTAGAGAATCTGAAGCTAGAAGTAAGGGGATCAATTAGAAGTTTTAATACAGATAAAAGACAGCAGTAACAACAAAACTCATCTAGAAAGGCAGCTCCAGAACAACCATCTAGTGGAATTTATACAGCATCTAGTATCCAATAAATTTTCTAAGTTTCTGGATGAAATACTTGTCCTTGTTTCTTAGCCTGCATTCACATCCATGAATGATAGCCACTTCCTTAACCTAGCTAGTATCACCTTTTTACGTCTATGTAAAATTGATAAATATATCATATGATGATTTCTAAAGGATGCTTATGAGTAATTTTCAGACATTTCATTTTACTTGCCAATATTTTCTTCTTTGAATTATCTGTACATGTTTTTGTCATTTTGAATACAATCGTTCCAAGTCTTTTAGAGTTGTACAAATGTTTATGTACATTACAAAAACCAAGAAAATAACTGATATATTTTGTCAACTGAAATGATGACATTTTCACATGTTTTTATGTGCCCAACTACTCTAATACCTACTGACAAGTAAACGTCATATACCCTCAAAAACAGTGCTTTCTTGATTTCTAAGAGATATGCACAAAGGGCTAAGTTCAGCAGAACACAGACTTTTTAAAATATTTAAACTTGGGAGATTTATTCTCCTTTGAGTTGTACTGAAACAGGAAGAAATATCCAGTAAGAGTAAAAAACCTTAAGGAACATCATTTTCCATTTCCACCAAGGTCACAAATTAAAATGTGGCACTCTCTAAATGACAGAATGGTCAAGTTGATTTTACGATAATAAATGGACCCACAACTCTATGGTCAAATAAACTTCTAGAAAGCAGGAAAAAAAATATCTAGTGGAAAAAAGACAGTCTCTTCAATATATGGTGCTGGAAAAATTGGACAGCTATATATAGAAGAATGAAACTCAACCATTCTCTTACACCATACACAGAAACAAACTTGAGATGGATAAAAGACCTCCACTTGAGGCAGGAATCTATCAAAATCGCAGAGGAGAACACAGAGAACTTCGACATCAGCCACAGCAACTTCTTTCAAGACATGTCTCCAAAGGCAAAGGAAACAAAAGCAAAAATGAACTTTTGGGATGTCATCTAGATCAAATCCTTCTGCACAGCAAATGGAACAGTCAACAAAACCAGGAGGCAACCCAAGGAATGGGAGAAGATATTCATAAGTGACACTACAGATGAAGGGCTGATATCCAAGATCTATAAAGAACTCCTCAAACTAAACACCCAAAAGAGATAATCATGTCAAAAAATGGGCAGAAGCCATGAACGGACACTTCACTAATGAAGACATACAAATGGTTAGTAGACATGAAAAAATGTTCATCATCATTAGCCATCAGGGAAATTCAAATCAAAACCACACTGATATACCATCTTACACCAGTTACAACAGGAAAAAATCAACAAGGCAGGAAATGACAAATGTTGGAGAGGATGTGGAGAAAGAGGAACTCTTTTACACTGTTGGTGTTAATGCAAGTTGGTGCAGCCACTTTGGAAAACAGTGTGGAGATTCCTCAAAAAATTAAAAACAGAGCTACCTTATGACCTTATGAGCTACCTTATGACCCAGTGCACTACTGGGCACTTACCCAAAAATACAGACATAGTGAAAAAAGGGCCATATGTACCACAATGTTCATAGCAGCAATGGCCACACTAGTCCAACTGTGCCAAGAGCCAAGATGTCCTTCAACAGATGAATGGATAAAGAAGATATGGTCCATATGTACAATGGAATATTACGCCTCCATCAGAAAGGATGAATACCCAACTTTTGCATCAACATTGATAGGACTGAAGGAGATTATGCTGAGTGACATAAGTCAAGCAGAGAAAGTCAAGTATCTTAGGGTTTCACTTATTCGTGGAGCATAAAGAATAACATGGAGGACATTAGGAGAAAGAAAGGAATAGTAAATTGGGGGAAATCATCAGGGGATACAAACCATGATAGACTGTGATTTCTGAGAAATAAACTAAAGGTTTTGGAAGGGATAGGGTTGGGAGGATGGGTTAGCCTAGTGTAGGTATTAACGAGGGCACATACTGCACAGATCACTGGGTGTGGTGCATATACAATGAATCTCAGAACATTGAAAAAAATAGAACAAAATTTTTAAGAAAGATATTATCACTTAATTTTGTGCTCCCAGCAATGTGCACAATAATATGTCCACGTTTCATGACTCAAAAAAATTACAAAGAATGAGAAATCTGAGTTTTAAACTGAAGCCAAGTTTTGTCTCTACATAAGGAAAATTTCTTGTGCCATTTGCTCATTTATGTATTAATTCTACCAATACCTGTGTTAATATCAATATGACAAAAATTGCTACCTTTCCAAACTCCTACAAGATTCCAATTATTAATGTTTTGTTCTCCCTATAAGGGAAGGGTTAAGTCTATGCCTTCTTGCAACCATTTTTATGAATCTTCCATATTGTAACCTTAGACATACAAATATCATTTGGTAAGTCAGAGCTTTTATGCATTGTCTTCCCATTGTGACTTCACCAATCTTACAGGAAATGAATATTTCTATTGTTACTTTGATATCATTTAAGGCCATGAGTCACTTAATAGAGAAAACACCCCATCTGGGATGCCTGAGTGGCTCAGTCAGTAAAGTGTCTGCCTTTGGCTCAGTTCATGATACCAGTGTCCTGGGATCCAATCTCTGGGACTCTGATTCTCCTTCTGCCTGTGCTCTGTGCTCATTCTCTCTCTCTCAGTCTCTGACAAATAAACAAACAAAATCTTGAAAAAAAAGAGAGGGAGAAAATACCCGCATCTATCTAGAATACAAAGCCATTGTCCAGAGAAGCTCACCAAAGCAGATTATACATTATACAAAACATAAGCAAGACAAATACAATGTGCAAAATGTTCTGCCATGGGGCGACTGGGTGGCTCAATGGGTTAAGCCTCTGCCTTTGGCTCAAGTCATGATCTCAGGGTCCTGGGATTGAGGCCCCCATTGGGCTCTCTGCTCAGTGGGGAGCCTTCTTCCCTCCCCCCTTCCTTCTCTCTGCCTACTTGTGATCCCTCTCTGTCAAATAAATTTTTTTCAAGTTTTGTATATTTTTATTAATTACAAATAATGTTACATATAAATTTTAAATAGTTTAAAATATTCAGTTAAATTTTTTTAAATTTCATTTCTTTTCAGCATAACAGAATCCATAGTTTTACAACACACCCAGGGCTCCATGCAATGTGTGCCCTCCCTAATACCCACCCCCCGCCCCTTCAAAACCCTCAAGTTGTTTTTCAGAGTCCATAGTCTCAAATTAAAAAAAAAAAAATAAAATAAATGTTCTGCCATTCTTCAAAATTAAGAAAACCAGTTTCACTGCAATAATTTATTTTCAGAAATCGTAGCAAGTTACAATATTAAAAAATCCTCTGTAATTTATTTTACTCACTCCAAGCCACAGAAAACAAGTCCCCTCATTTCAATCGTGGGTTCCTTATTTCCTGTAGCATGGGGGAATGACTCTGATTTGTCCTACATCTATATTCTTAAGACTTTGTATCCTAGAGAAATCCTTGGCTAATTTTCATTGTTTCTAAGTAGAAGTAGACAGTCCATTGTAACAGTATTCCCATTAAGAACCATCATTAGAAAACAGCTCTAGATTTTAATAACCATATAGAGCCACCAGAGTATTCACAGCCAAGCTATAGCACAGTAGTTGAAATTCCCCCAGAAAACACTCAATCCCAACATCAACACCCAGAAATCCATTGGTATTGCCAGTTTTTGGCCTACATAGGATGATCCACAAGTGGCTGCTTAAAACAAAACAAGGGCACCTGGCTATCTTAGTCATTAGAGTGTGCAACTCTTGATTTGGGGGATAACTGTTAAAGTTTGAGCTTCACACTGGGTGTAGAGATTACCTAAAAATAAAACCTTAAAAAAAATACCCAAATACAAAGTAATTCAAGTTATGAAGTTGTGTGATTAATAGAACACAAACCAGATAAACCTTATCCCAGAAGTAGAATTATTATACAGAAATTACCATGTCCTGGAAATCACACAATTCACTGAGATTACGTCTACTTAAAAAAAAAAGTTTGTTTTTGTTTTTAGATTTTTGTTTATTGATCATCTTACCGAATGTGAACTTGGTGAAAATTTGTATAGTTAATTCATTATCAAAAAGAAATTTGGGGCATCAGTGCATTAAACACTCTGCCTTTAGCTAAGGTCATGATCCCAGGATCCTGGGATTGAGTCGGACATCAGGCTCTCTGCTTAGCATGGAGCCTGCTTCCTCCTTTCTCTCTGCCTGCTTCTCTTTTATACTTGTGATCTCTGTCTGTCAAATAAATAAATAATATCTTTAAAAAAAAAGAAAATTTACTTCTTCAAATGATGTACATAATTTAAATGTATTACTAGCTATTTGTTCTCTGAAGAAAACCCAACTGTTTTCTACATGTGGTGCTAAAATCAGCATCTGTCAGCTTCTCAGACCTAGACCTACTGCTGACCCAGAATCCCTCACTCAATCTACACAAGCCCTACTGGTAATTCATTTTTTAAATTTTTTAAGATTTTATTTATTTATTTGAGATAAAGTGAGTGAGTGAGTAAGTGTGCACATGCTGCAGGGGGTTGGGGGAGGCAGAGGGAGTAGTGGACTCCCTACTGAGCAGGAAGCCTAACAAGGGGCTTGGATCCTGGGACCCTGGGATGATGACTTGAGCCAAAGGCAGACAAGAGGCAGACACCACAAGAGTGTGGTGATTTGCGGGCACCCAGGTGGCACAATCAGAACACTGAAAGTAACCAAACAAAATATGAGGTTATGAATATTCTAAAATTTCTGGCAGGAGGACAAGGACTTAAGAGAAATACCTGTGAAAAGACTTACCCTCCCTGCTCCTTTAAAAAAAAGGAATGTAATTTTTCTGAACTTCAAAAGCTTTTCCCTAAAACCTACCACTTGTCATAGTATCAATACCCACATTATTTATACACACACACACACACACACACACACACACACCACACACTCCTTAACAAATTAAGATAGCTATTTAAGAATTATATCCTGGTATATTCAACTATCCATAGTACATTTCTATAAAGGCTTTTTCCCAATTAACTGTTTAATTATTACTCAATTCCCTCATAACTAAAATAAGCATATCAGAAGGATCTATCATAGAATGCCAATCACAGATAACAAAACGTCCATTACTCACTCAAGTAAACATAAATAACGAAGATTAATGGGAGATTAAGGTCCTGATTCAAAAGAAAATGTATGGTACTTAGCAAATCAGTTCCTCTAGGGATTAGTATTAACAACTATAAAATGTCACCTTCATCTCCTTAAATCACAGTCAAAACCTCTACATCTCCATTTAGGACTTGATAAAGATGCAGAAATGTAGTAACTTATTAAGAGAATTAGAGTAATCCATCTGATGTATCTTTAGCATTCTGCTTAAGGTGTAACTCTCATTTCAAACCAAAGCAGTATCTCAACAACAAACTAGAAATTTCTTATTCATATGTTAACTAGAGCTGCCTCAAAGTTTGGGGACATGCTCTTCGGAAACAGATATAAGGTTCGAACTGAATGATGATAGTAATATAAAAAAAACAGCAAAATATCTACCACATCACTACTCACTTAAAATCCCTAATAAAAAAGATCAGAAATACGAATGTTACAAATATAGAAGACATTCTATAAAAGGAAATTATAGTAGTTGAATTTAGAACTCACTTCTAAATTCCCTTTTACATCTCTGGGAAAACCTACACTTCTATATTCCCTAACCTGCACAATATTGCTCCAAATACCTTGTGAAATTTACAGGCTAAGAACTTACAGTCAGAATATGTGTGTCCCAAGAACTTGGACTGACTCTTAGGCTGTACTTCAGAGTACATCATGCTCAGTTATCATAACTCATCACAAACCCAGTTGAGGTCTTTCCCAACAACTACTCCAACTCTATAAAGGAATTAATATCTGCAGACAGTACATCTCTACTAATGCAAAGTCTTCTAGCTTAGGAAAACAAATGATCATCTTCACGTAACAAGGTTAACTTAAATGGTAGCAATATCATTCAACTGACATAGAATAAATGTAAAAATATGGGAAAAAATTAAAAGACAATAAAACCCTAGCAATGTGACAGAAACATTAAGATCTTTGCTGTCTTAGAACTAAACATAATAGTTTATAATCTGCTTCTACAAGCAAATCACTTAGCAAATTAAAAACATGAAATATTCAAATATATTAAGGATCTAGATTACATTGAAAACATCTACCAAAATATTCTAGAGTTAAGTTAGAATCAATGTCAATGGTCAAATAAAATTAAGAAAAATCAAATAAATAAAACACAAAGTCCAACAAGTTCACTGATATATGGTGATGAGGATTCTGAAAAAGGTCTAACATTTCTAATACAAAGAACAAAGTGATATGATAATATAATCCAAATTATATGGGACAAACAGAGCACACACTACTTTTCCTGATACAGATCTCCTAATAGACAATAAATTACTCCTATCAGGAACTGTCTGTGATGGGTTAAATATGTGATGGATGATTAGTGAGTGTACCAGGTATTACATAGAAGTGTACTATATGTTAACCAACTACCATTTAAATAAAAACTTTTTTTAAATAGAACAAATAAATTTTATATAAGAACAGATATTACTATTTACATTGACATGGAGGGAACTTGAGGGTATTATGCTGAGCGAAATAAGTCAATCTGAGAAAGACAATTATCATATGGTTTTAACTCACTTGTGGAATATAAGAAAAACTGCAGAGGATCATAGTGGAAGGGAGGGAAACTGAACTGGAACTTATCAAAAAGGAGAAAAACCAAGAGGCTCAAATTAACTACAGTAAACAAACTGGGGTTTGCTGGAGGGGACATGGGCGGGGGGATGTAACTGGGTGCTGGGCATTAAGGAGGGCATGTGCTGTGATGAGCACTGGGTATTATACGGAACTGATGAATTACTGAACTCTACATCTGAAACTCATGATGTACTATAGCTTGTCTAATTAAATTTAACTTAAAAATATGGGTACAGATAGTCGAATGATTATAGATGTACAAATATCTCACCCCCTGGGTCACTGTGTTACCCTTGTGAACAGTAAATCTAATACAAATATCTGGCTGGTCTTGGAGGCTTTTTATTGAATCTTGGCTACCTCACCTAATTTTTAAATTATTATGCCCACCAGAGAAAATTAATCCAGTCCAGTCTTCTACTAACCAATTCTATTCTACATTAGAACTTCCTAAATTAGAGGCAAAAAAAACATGATGTTAACAACATGTACTCCAGAGCAAAACTGAGGTGACACTGAATGCAGAAGACCTATTGGGACTATTTCTTTTGGTCTGCATCCCTGCCAGACCAAAGGTTTGGATACCAGGGGCAAACGGCACATCACTTTTTATACAAGGTAAGTTCCTTCAGGTTTCCTCATCTATCATTTAAGAAGGTGAATGAAGTATACTACAGCCAACACCCAGCTGCTCCCCTTCACATTCTACTCACTTTTGGCATAGACGAACTTGCTGCTTTTAAGACCTGAAGTCATTAATCAACATTCACATCTAAAACAAATATATCCTTGGAACTGGATTTCAAATACTGCTCTCTTACTGGTCTTTCATCATCTCAATTAAGCAGTAGAGATCCTCTCACCCCTGTAAAATCAAACAGAATTTTCTCATTTCTACTCTTTGACCAAAAATGACTAAAACGCATTGTAAACATCATGACAAGGTACCTAACTTCACTAAAATAACTTCATATAAACATATTTCTGACTGGCTCCTATTTAGGAAAACCTGACCACTTCTGCGTTAAGAATACGAAGCTAGGGGCGCCTGGGTGGCTCAGTGGGTTAAAGCCTCTGCCTTCGGCTCAGGTCATGATCCTGGGGTCCTGGGATCGAGCCCCACATCAGGCTCTCTGCTCTGAGGAGAGCCTGCTTACTCCTCTCTCTCTGCCTGCCTCTCTGCCTACTTGTGATCTCTGTCAAATAAATAAATAAAATCTTAAAAAAATGAATACAGAGCTAGATATTAGTTAGGCATATATTCTAATCACAGACATTCCACTACATGGAACTATAATAAATCTTAAAACCTTGCACCCTAACATTTTTAAAAAAATTGGTAATGCTGACACATTTCTTTTTTTATTATTTATTTTTATCAACATATAATGTATTACTTGCCCCCAGGGTACAGGTCTGTGAATTGTCAGGCTTACACACTTCACAGTTCTCACCATATCACATACCCTCCCCAATGTCCATAACCCAAACTCCCTCTCCATAACCCCCCTTCCCCCAGCAACCCTCAGTTTGTTTTGTGAGATTAAGAGCCTCTTATGGTTTGTCTCCCTCCGTGTGATAGGGTCTATGCCCACTGATCACTGCAGATAACTGAAGAAAAACAAAACCAAAATAAATTGTCTTCAAACACCATTGGTGTCCATGTAAGGACACTTACCATACTCACTGCATTTTATAATACATGTTCCACAAATATTAGTTCCCCTCTTTCCTGGACATCACTTAGACATCTTTAATTTTGGCATTCTATGTTTGATTGAAGAGGTGGTCCTCTCCCTCTTACATGTCCTTGCTTCCATCTCAGCATGTGTGTGTGCCTTCTGGGATCTAAGGATGAGTTTCCTTTTTTGCTTTCAACAGCATACATGTTTAAAAAGAAGGGAAAAATAATGAGCTCAGAATATCTTATGAAAACTTAAAAAAAGATGTCTGAAGAATTGGCAATGTATACTGCCGATTTACACCTGTCATTTCTAAGTATTCAAAGTTTCCCCAATAAGCCAAAATATCTGTTGAAAATAATGTTCTATGAAAAGTCTCCTGAGGCACATTGACTGGATTTCAGAGTGTCATTTAAGCTCAAGTTTTGAAATCATTATGTTCAGACAAGGTCCTTTGTCATCATGAACCTAGCCAAGGCCTCTATAATACACTATTACTTTTCTTTACAAGGTTATTTTACCTGGAATGATTTTTGTTTGTCCTAAGTGCAGCTAACACCATTTTCAGCTTCCTTGTGATACTACTGGGTAGGATCCATGGTGACATGTCAGAAAACTGGTCAAATTCTCTCCTCATTTCAGAGTCATCAACTATGTGGGCAAAAAAGACCTTATTAAGACTAAAAAAACTGCAATAAAAAATTAGAATATGACACCGAAAAAATAAAAAATTAAATTAAATCTAAAAAAAGAATGTATCTTGCTTTACTTATTTACTATAATTCAAATATTAAGCTTTATAATATGAATGGTCAGTCACAGGGAACTGGAATGTGAAGATGAGTAAGAATCTAGCAATGTATTATGAATTGGATAACATGTATTTGAAAACTTCATATAATCTCACAGAGGCTGTAACTGACTACTGGCTGAAATCAATTAAGTTTTATTGGAAATGAACACAATAAATTGTTTTCCTGATCTCTGAAATCAGATTATGTAAGTCCTTTTTTTTTTAATCTTTTTTTAAAAATTTATTTATTTGTCAGAGAGAGAGAGCGAGCGAGCACAGGCAGACAGAGTGGTAGGCAGAGGCAGAGGGAGAAGCAGGATCCCTGCCAAGCAAGGAGCCCAATGTGGGACTCGATCCCAGGACGCTGGGATCATGACCTGAGCCGAAGGCAGCTGCTTAACCAACTGAGCCACCCAGGCGTCCCAGATTATGTAAGTTCTATACAATATTACTATTATCACATAACTCTGTAAGTTACTTTCTATTACATTATTATTCTAATACAAGTTAAAACCTACAAGAAATAAAACACCAGTTAGGTTTACAAAAATTATAAGAGTTCTGGGCAACCCCCTTAGGTCCCCTCCCTCCTTAGGAGCTTTGTATTACCACTTTGTTATCTCTCAATAAACCTTGCATTGTTGCCCACACACACACAAAAAAGTCTTCTGGTATCACCTGCATATGAATTCTGAAAATGTTAAACTCACTGAAACAGACTATAATGGTGGTTGCCTGGGGCTGATAGGGTGTGTAAAATAGATATGCTGATCAAAGGGTATACACTTTTTTATAAGATGATTATGTTCAAAGGATCTAATACACAGCATGGGAACTATCGTTAACAGTATTATAATACTCAAAATTTGCCAAGAGTAAATCTTAAATGTTCTCATCACAAGAAAAAAAAAATGGAACTATGCAAGGTGATGGAATTGTTAAATAACCTTGTTGTAGAAATCTTTTCACAATAGAGGTGTATAGTAAATCATCATGTATCATACCTGAAAATTACATAATATAATTTATCAATTACATATTGATAAAGCTGAAGAAAATTACAAGACTTATAAAATTTTACAAGACTGAAGAGTAATGATTGTATGAGGGCAGGAAGCCACATCATTTTTATACACTTTTATATGAAGTCCAGTTTACCTATCATATCATATAAATATAGAATACCACAAATAACTCAAAATCATAAAGATTTAAGGTAACATTAACTATTAAATCCCAGAATTCTTTTTAAAAATATTATTTAAACCACAATTAAAAATCTGTATTGATATGCTATTTGTATATATTTATGAAATTACTGCTAATAAATGTGACCAGGAAATGAAGTAATTGCCCAACTGCGCTTTAGATACAATGTGTAATTCATGTGAATACAGAATGGGATAAAATCATAAGGGACAAGTATTACTGCCATGAATGTTTGAAAACTCTTATGTGATTATGTGTTTACAACGGAACTCTAGAAGCTCAGATCTAGCAATCCATAACAAAAGACCCACATTCATCTTATACTCCACATGCAATTATAGGAGTATCTGTGCCAAGTATTTTTTTTTAAATGTGTTCCCACAATCAAGGTTATCAAACAATTAGAGAAGTTCCAGGCAAAGTATATTACCACCAAATCAAAACACCCATTAGAAGTAAGCATCTTGCAGAATCTAGAGTTCTTGTCACTCACCTCTACCTTGAAAAAGTAGCCATCAACTTTACTTAAAGAAATATGAGAGAACAGGTTTTCTTTGAATATGATGCACAATCCCTCATGCCAAAGTCTAAGGATCATCCACATTAGCAGATCTATGCAAGTAGGAAAGTTTTCCTTTCAAAACAGGAAAAAGTACCATAAATTATTCAAAAGCTGTTCCAGAAAGGCCAACTGCATAGAAAACAAGGCTCTTTGCATATCACACACACAATTTTGAGCAGAAGTTCTAAGTCATATATATCAGTCAATTTTATCTTAACAGAATTGCTTTGCCTTCAGAAATCCAGATCAAGTACTTTGCCTGGTGCTCTAGTAACCAAGAAGTTCCATTGTAACATTTACAATCTCTAAAATAAGTATTACACCTGTCTTATATAAACCAACTAAACAGAGGTGGACTTGGCTACTTTATGTTCCCTTCCTGACAGTGGACATCAATATTAGAAACTACTGTGGGAGAGACCATACAGATTTGGTGACAACAACTGCAGTAATTTTAGGGTCCCTTTTCCTTGGGAGACAATGAGTTGAAAGGCCATGATTTAAAAGATGGAAATTGAAGGAACACCTGGCTATCTCACTCAGTAGAGCGTATGACTCTTGCTCTCAGGGCTGTGAGTTGGGAGCTCCACTTTGGGTACAGAGATTATTTAAAAACAAAATCTTTTAAAAAATTAAAACTAAAAGATGGAAATGGTAATATACACACAACATTTTTTGGTAAAATCAAAGGAAAGACACAATCTACTAAAGTCTGAAGTTACTGAGGAATTAAAACCATCTTTAACTCATATTTTATAAGCTACTCTTACAATCTATCAATAAGGACTGATTCATTGCCCAGTTAAAAGCTTAGGAGTAAAACCTAAAAAAATCCTTCCATCTCCCTTTTAAAAGTGAGTTCACCATTGTTGCATAACCATCTCAAACTAGACCCAGATATCTGGGCATCCCTCAGCTATTTAACTGGAAGATATTTCCCATTCCTCTAAACATCTCCAGTACACCACTAAGTGATGTGATTGGATAATTTGTACTCCAAGAGTTATCAACTACATTTTAGGATGTAAGTTATCTGTATTTTAAGTAACACAACTTATCCCAAATAATTAAATCTCCCTGGTTCCCAGTACCCAGGCTCTTCCATTCATTTAAAAATTTGTGTAAGTAAGGGGCGCCTGGGTGGCTCAGTTGGTTAAGTGACTGCCTTCTGCTCAGGTCATGATCCTGGAATCCTGGGATGGAGTCCCACATTAGGCTCCCTGCTAGGCAGGGATTCTGCTTCTCCCTTTGACCTCTCCCTTATCCTGCTCTCTCTCTCTCTCTGAAATAAATAAAATCTTTAAAAATAATAAACTAAGTAAAAAAATGTATAAGTAAATACTTACTGGTAGCCAGTGATGATTATTCCAGGATCGTATCATCTATTCTGATCACACAAGGCCCAAGGGCACTGTAAAAGCTCATCACCTGATAAAAACTTCCATGAAAAGGAGTATCTCCAATTCCAAATGCTTTGATTTAATGAACAAAATTTGTTTCAGTACCACATAGGTGGCCTTACACAGCCTTTCATCCCATCCCTCCTCCCTTTCAGGTATGTATGACATAGCAAAGATGAAGATGCCATATGTAAGTCTTAGCCTATCTACTTAACCCCCTGGTTAAGGGTTTTCTTTGGTGTCATGGTTACGAACTAATACCAGTCAATGCACAAAATGGAAGTTAGGAAGCTTAATCAGGTATCACAACCATTTTATCTTAAGAATCAAAGAGAAAATTATTTAAATGCATTAACAGAATTTACCTCATCCATAACAACTTCAAAACCGGAAAAATCCCAGTCTTCACTTTGACCACAACAAAATCAACAGGCAAAAAAAGTACAACATACAACAGTACCTCGCAGTTTAATTGCTCTGTGCATTTATTAGCTAGTATTAATGCAGCAAGGAGGGAACAACAGCTCACAAACACTCTACACAATTTCACAAGACACATCGCAGGGGAAAAAGTGACTTTTTAAGAATGATCAACAGTATCCTAGGGTCTTGGTGGACGCATTCCTGGGGGAGGTGGACCTGGGGGGGAAAAAAAGCAAAATTCCATGGGACCATTAGGAAAACATCACATAAATATTAAACGGCCCAGCTGGCACAATGTACAATGCACAAAAGTGTAGCCACTCACCTCTAATTCCTGGTGGAGGGGGTCTCATTCCTGGAGGGGGCATGCCTATTGGCGTCCCTCGAGCAGGGGGAAGCCCAATTGGTGGTCCCATGGGTGGTCTCATACCAGGTGGAGGAGCCATAATCCCTAGAGAAGAAAAATGGTAGAAATGATGACCTCATAATTAAGCTCAGCTAAGATGATAGAATAAAATACAAGATAATATTTAAAGAAATGTGCCCAGATACTAAGTAGAGGGTTGAACAATTTCTCCTGGACCATTACCATGTAAGCCATGCCCACCTCCATTAATAAGAGTCCACAGCTTTTCATTAAAAACTACTTAAAAAGAGGTTTAAAAGTGGGAAACATAATCTAAGCAACTAGTTAGGTACTTGGGCTGTTTCTTAGTTCAGTTTCTTCTTAGAATAATTTTTGTTGTAACTTCCTCCAGAAAATATAATTTTTTCACGTTAACATTACATACACACACACACACAAACATATATATTTGATAGCTATATAGATAAATATCAAATTCTCTTACTTTCTATATCAATTTCTTACCTGGAGGTGGTGTTGCTCGGCCCACAGGAGTGGGTGGGGTCCCCCGTCCTGGTGGGTATTGAGTTGGGGCTCCGGCAATGCTGGCAGTAGCAGCAACTGCAGCAGCTGCTACGGTGCCTCTTCCCTGTGGAGTCATTACCTGACAAGGCACAGTCAGATATTGTAAAGGTACAATTGTAAAGGTACAATGTAAGGTACATTCTCACATTATTCAAACAAAGTAATCAGCGGATACCAGGGCCTATTAAATATGATATAATAATTTTGTATTTCTCCCATTTTCATTTCAAAAATCTTAACACACTCATACATTCTCCTAAAACCCTACATTCTTTATTTTCTTTTACTATTTTTAAATTTCTTTTTAGTGTTCCAAAATTCATTGTTTATGCACCACACCCAGTGTTCCATGCAATACATGCCTTCCGCAATACCCACCACCAGGTTCACCACCCCCCTACCCCTCTCCCCTCTTAAACCCTGTTTGTTTCTCAGAATTCAGTCTCTCATGGTTCATCTCCCCCTCACAATTTCCCCCAACTAACTTCTCTTCTCCATCTCCCATGTCCTCCCTGTTATTCCTTATGCTCCACAAATAAGCGAAACCATATAATAATTGACTGTCTCTGCTTGACTTATTTCACTCAGCATAATCTCTTTCAGTCCCATCCATGTTGATACAGAAGGTGGGTATTCATCATTTCTGATGGAAGCATAGTATTCCATCGTATATATGGACCATATCTTCTTTATCCATTTCTGTTGAAGGGCATCTTGGTTCTTTCCACAGCTTGGCGACTGTGACCATTGCTGCTAGGAACATTGGGGTGCAGATGGCCCTTCTTCTTACTACTACTTCTGTATCACTGGGGTAAATACCCAATAGTGCCAATTGCAAGGTCATAGCATAGCTCTATTTTTAATTTCTTAAGGAATCTCCACACTGTTTTACAAATACATTCCCTATTTTCACCTACTAAGTCCTTTCACATTTTTTCAACTTTTTCTTTGAAGATTTTATTTATTTGACAGAGAAAGATCACAAGTAGGCAGAGAGGCAGGCAGAGAGAGAGGAGAAAGCAGGCTCCTCACTGAGCAGAGAGCCCGATGTGGGGCTCGATCCCAGGACCCTGAGATTATGACCTGAGCCGAAGACAGAGGCTTAACCCACTAAGCCACCCAGGCATCCCTCAACTCTGGTTTACCCATCCTTATTTCTCTTTACTCACCCATTCTGGTAAGTTCCTCTTATCAAAGTGGCTTTAATCCTTTCCCCTCCTAATGTGTATTTGTCTTTCATCACCCTCTACAATATATGCTGCTTACATAGTATAGGATGTGCACTCAGGCTTTTAAATCTATTTGGCCTCTAGACATGTTCTCTAAATAATATAAAACCTTCTCCTATCTCCTCACCTGTTGGGATGGCCCCCCAACGCCTCGGACAGGGCCTGCTAATCCAGCAGGAGCCTGGGGAATTGGAACACCAGCTGGCACTCCTCTGCCAGCTGCCCTGCCAACCCCAGGACCTCCTGCAGCTCCAGCAAGTGGTACCCTAGCAATTCCAGTCTGAAACAAGAAAAATTATTTGAAATCAAATTACTTACCAATGTCATGAATAATCTTATTCCTAAAATATCACTACCTCCCACTATTTTCTCACATCATTTAGTTTCTATTAGTTCCATATTCAAAGGAATAAACAAGTACACCATGGAGGCATTCAACACATTAAAAGTATGTGTGTCAAATTTTGAGTACATATAAATCTGTCACTCCTACCCTTATATAAGTAGTCCCAGCACATAGAATAATTCATAGAACGTCCTTTATCACCATATATGGACAAGTAAGCACTGACTTTAAGTGCTGGGCCCATTTTACTTGACAAATATATATTATTATTATGCCTTATTGTACCTTCATCTAGCAAACATCTCAAATAATCTGATGTCCTTCCACATTACTCTTCTGTCCTACCCTACAGCCTCCTTACATCTTTGGGGGGTGGTCCTTCCACAGTCATGGACACCAAGTTCTCCCCACGTAGTAACACCAGTCCCAAAACCCGCTTTTCTTCACGCTCTGGCTGCTTAGCATTCTTTGGCCTATAAATCAAAATTAAACATTGTTGAAATTAAATTGGTGATCACTCACTAAAATTTAAGTTAGGTATCAACTAAGAGAATAATTAATAGAAGATATTCATGCTCAGTTACTAAGTTATTACTAAGTTATGACAAAACAAAGACCAATACAAAAACACTACACTCCCTGACATATAAGGATAAATGGTAAACCCCTTTCCTATCAAAATTTTTCAGAATGTTACCTCAATGTTTTATTTCAGCAAGATTAATTTCTGCTTTGTTAAACAAAATGCAAATTATGCAGCTAAAACTTTTAAGACAAGTAAACTGTAATGTGTTTTCATGTTAACATGGGAAGTAAATTCTTTAAATCATATTTTAAGTAAATCTGGATGACATCTAAAATAGTAATAATAAGAGGCAGTGTGTTCATACCAAATGATAAAGACAAAAAAAAGGCTTTGAATAAGACATGACTATACATTACCTGCATTACCACTTTCATAATATAACTATAATTAAAATTTTAAAAATATATAATTAAAATTATAAAATTAAAATAGAATATAATTAAAATTAAAAAATGAAAAACTATAATTAAAATAAATTTTAAAAAATTAAATTAAAATAACTATAATTAAAAACAAAATTGAAAAAAACTTGTGTAGTTACAACTATCAGCAGCAAAAATCATATACTCATGAGACATATAGTATGTAATACGGGTAAAAGCAATTGACAATGTCATTGAACAATCCTCACTAAGTATTATCAGAGAATAATGTGCAGTTTAAAGCATTATGCATGGGGGCACCTGGGTGGCTCAGTGGGTTAAAGCCTCTGCCTTCGGCTCGGGTCATGATCCCAGGGTCCTGGGATCGAGCCCCACATCGGGCTCTCTGCTCAGCGAGGAGCATGCTTTCTCCTCTCTCTCTGCCTGCCTCTCTGCCTACTTGTGATTTCTGTCTGTCAAATAAATAAAATCTTTAAAAAAAATAAATAAATAAAGCATTATGCATGTATTATCCTTATCTTAGTGAGAAAAGTGAAACAGAAATATGCCTAAAACTCTCAAATACCTTTAGAATTTGTATTTTAGGGAAAAATCTGGATTATTTACACACAGAAGAAAAAACACTGAAACATGCCACCATCCTAGAATATCTGAAATAATCCTACTTGGTGTGCAGGGTGGAGATGGAGAATACATGAAAAGGGAAAGATGTGGAATATGTTTTTGAATATGTTTTTTACCTGAGAGGAACAGACTTAAAAGAGTACAGCAAACAACTCATGCTGAGCATTACCTTTTTCTGCATATTTAATAAAACCTATATGAAATAGGCAAATTAAACTTCTGGATATCATTGACCATGGAAATAAAGTAAATCAAGCCAAGAATCCGGGGTAATGCCTCACAAGTTCTACCCCATGATAAAAGCCTAAAAAAAGCCATCTTGAATGTCCAGAGGTATTACAAGCACCAACTCAACTCCTCTGAATGAAAAGTCAACTGAGTGGAAGTAGGATGCCGCTAAGATCCACCAATTTCTGTGATCTTGCTGCAGATAGTCAAAAGTGCCCTGTGAAAGCAAGCTCCCTGGTCACAGGTATAAAGATGGTAGCCTAATGTGGTAAGGCATAAACATAAAGGTTATTCCTGAAGAAATGAAGTGGGCAAATGATAAATAAAATAAGCAAAAAGGATTAAGAATGGACACCAATTTCGCTTAGCATAATACCCTCTAGTTCCATCCATGTTTTTCCAAATGGCAAGATTTCACTTTTTTGATGACTCTATAATATTCCATTGTACCTATATACCACATTTTTTTTATCCATTCATCTGTTGATGGACATATGGGCTCTTCCCACAATTTGGCTCTTGTGGACATTGCTGCTATAAACACTGGGGTGCAGGTATCCCTTCAATCACTACATTTGTATCTTTGGAGTAAAGACCCAGTAGTGCAAATAATATATTATATGTTAATAATAATAACAACAGGGGTGCCTGGGTGGCTCAGTGGGTTAAAGCCTCTGCTTTCAGCTCAGGTCATGATCTCAGGGTCCTGGGATCGAGCCCCACATCAGGCTTTCTGCTCCGCAGCAGCCTGCTTCCTCCTCTCTCTCTCTGCCTGCCTCTCTGCCTACTTGTGATCTGTCAAATAAATAAATAAAATCTTAAAAAAAAAAGAATGGACACCAATTCAACACTGCACATGATGAATTTGGCCAAAACAAGGAATATGCAAAGAGGCTAGTAGAACAAATGTTGAACATACCCTGGAGTATTCTAATCATATCCCAACTCCTCTACCACTAAGACCGAATTGTTATCCTTAAGATTCCCTCAGGAATGCTGCAGAATCTAACCTATTATTAACATCTCATAACTTTTTTTTAAAGATTTTATTTATTTGCCAGAGAGAGAGAGAGATCACAAGCAGGCAGAGAGGCAGGCATAGAGAGGGGGAATGCAGGCTCCCTGCGGAGCAGAGAGCCCGGTGCGGGGCTTGATCCCAGGACTCTGGGATCATGACCTGAGCCGAAGGCAGACTGAGCCACCCAGATGCCCCATCTCATAACTTTTTAAATAAATGTAGTAGATACTCTGTTCTTACTGTGAGTTCTATTCCAAATTAAGTTCATGTATGTTTGCAAACTTAAAACAGTAGTGTAAATACAGTAACTTTACGACTGGGAGACCCTAATCCAATTCAGTAATGGTTTAGGTTGTGAGGCAATAGACTAGCCCTGCCGCATTTTTCCTCCTCCCTTAACAGTCACCCTCTATGATTCCTTATTCCTATTACCCTCTCCCTCATTCTCCCACCAACCAAACCCAAAATGGTCTTACTTGATCTTTCTGAATTCATCACAATCACAGAGGATCAAGTTCATATGTTTGTCAAAAGCCTTAAAGGTGCCAATGAAGATTCGGCCATCTTGCAAGATACATCTCATTCTATAGTCAATGTGCTGCAGCATCTTGCTGCTCTTTCCCACAGTCTGAAAGGAGTAAGAAAGTTGTCAGTCAGTCATAAGCCAGTTTGTAATTACGTTATAACCTCCTCACCATGTCTTCCCTATTCCTTTGTCAATCCAAACTTGGTTTCCTTAACACATCTTGCCTCCCTTGTTTTCTCCAAAAATCCCTTCTGTCTCAAGATACTCGACCCAATTTAGGCCCAGAACAATTATACTCTTCTGTGGAACCCTCTACTTCTCAGAATGTCTCGAGTGTAGTCTCCCATCATCCTATTTCCCTAACTACATTTCTTCCCCAACAGAGTCACAAAGCCAGTTTCATGTTAGTATTTTATCATTCTAATTAGTCTCCTTTCCCAATTTTAATCCCAAATCCCACTCTCTTTCAGAACACTTGATCCTATGGACTATATCTTTTCCCCTAGATCTGTAGCCAAACAGTGGGAAATTCCTACCTCTATCAGAAACTTTCCAATTCCCTTTGACCCAATGCAAATACAAACTATTATTTAGTTCTCCAAAGACCTTTATCCTAGTTATATCACACCCCACATCCCCTCCCCTTCAGAATTTGGAACAGTTGTTTCTCAAACCTTTTTCAGTTTGATTTAACCTACTAAGTCACTCTTTTCTTCTCCTACTAAGTCACTCTTAAAAATATTTTTATCTTAAATCACCCACTCTACTGAAATTTTAATATGCTTATAATACTGTATCTCTATTTATATACTGTAGTCCTTAAGACCACAAGCTATCATAAAATCTAATATTCCTTCCACTTTCTAAATCAATTTTTACTGCCTTAAGTTATCTTTCCTGTTGGGAATACATGCTATAAGTAATCTAAACTTTAACAGAACCACAAAACAGATTATTAGGGTGTTTTATCTCTTTAGAAACTATTATTATGCATTTCTCATGCCCTGAATTGCTAAACCCCTCTATCTTTAATGTAGAACTTATGTCTATTATAACCTGAGTCTTCTATCCACTGGATGGTCTCTTACTATTTTAAGTCATAAGGAAAACTCTCTTCTGTATTTTCTCACATGTAATATCCCTCCTTAAGATATTTTCAACCACTTTATCACTACTATAGGACAGACATAGCTGTTCTTCAGTTGATACACTTCATACAATGAGATACCATGTCTAAAGACTGATTTCTTATTTCTAACATTAAGAACCCAAAGATACCCCACACTCTGGTAAACCATTATACTAGGTCCTTCCAGTAGCTTTTCACCCTCCTGTCTTTAATATACACCTTACCATGGTTGCTGTTCCACCAAATCCAATGTCCACAGGAAGGTTTCAGGATCCTTAAGACCTAAGGGAAGGCTACAGATAAAGGTATGACGCAGGTTCTCCTATAAACAATGCAAGCTTGGGGCAGAAGCTTCAAACAGTAGATGGAGCCTGCAGAGGAAAGCATGATCTAGCTGCACTGTGATATACCATGTTTAAAAACAGGCAGACAATTTTTCATAAAAATCATTTTAACAGACATGTTCAAAACACTTCCCATGTTCTTACACCCACCAAGTGAATACCAAATTTCCCTATTCCCTCACCTGAATTCCCCCGTTTGTTTGTATGACTATATGGGCAACTTTCTTAGCAGTCAAAAAATATGCATTATTGGGGCACCTGGGTGGCTCAGTGGGTTAAAGCCTCTGCCTTTGGCTCAGGTCATGATCCCAGGGTCCTGGGATCAAGCCCCGCATCGGGCTCTGTGCTCGGCGGGGAGCCTGCTTCCTCCCTCTCTCTCTCTCTGCCTGCCTCTACTTGTGATCTCTGTCTGTCAAATAAATAAATAAAATATTTTTAAAAATGCATTATGATAAAAGTTGTTTTTCCCAATATACTAATGAAAATGCTCTTAAGTCTGGCAACCAATAGAGTCAAACTGGAAAAGGTCTCAAGCTACTAATTATACTTATTTGAAAAGTAAATACACAAATTAGACTTGAATGGGAATTTGGTTTTATGCATAGAAGTAACTGATATAATTTTACTTTTAATAATACAGACATTTCTAGTAAAACTCTTCTGTTTTCAATAAAGGCACTTTTCAAACAACAATGTACACTGCTTAAGTAAATTATGAATTATCTATTTCGGGATATGAAAAAAAATTATAGTGTGAACTGTAACATCAAAACAATAAGGTAAATGTTTTGAGGATACAGTTTTCCATGTGGAACTACAGGACACTGGATCAGAAGGTAACAGAATGGTATGAAAGAAATAATTCAGTTAAAGTGGTAAGATGTAGATGTTTCTCCGTAATTACAAAAATGTGATTTTTTTTCTCATTTCTATGAGAATATGGAGTACCAAATTGTCTAAAAAATAAATTCATCATTACTCAGAATATCTCCTCATCTTTGTTCTCCAAATGCAAACTGCCATGCACCATTTGTGCCTTTTTTCTGAAAGACAATCTACCTATATCCTCAACACTGTCCATGCTCCTCTTTCTTAAAAAAGATTTATTTATTTGAGAGAAACTGTGCATGTGCACAAGCAAGGGGTGCGGGGTAGGGAAGGGGAGAGGGAGAATCAGACTCCCCATTGATGCAGGGAGCCTGATGCCAGCTGAGCCAAAGTCAGATGCTCAACAGACTGAGCCACCCAGGAATGCCTCTAACATTTATCTTAACCGACAGCAATAGCTATACACTTTTTTCTTCTCCCATCTACCTTATTTACATCTTTAAAGATACAATGACATCAGAGATACCCCCTTTTGTAGTATCCAATATTTGTACATGAATTAACATTTTGCATAAAACTGGCATGTAAAGATCTCAAAAGATCTATTCAAATCAGCATACTAATGCACGTTCCCCTCCCCAAATAATTGTAGTTTCTTTTTAATTTAAATTCAATTAGCCAACATAGGAGTAGTTTCAGATGTTCTTAATACTGAAGGCATTATCTAGGAAGCTGAGTCTAAAATCCTGTACTTGTTTATTTTTAAGTTAGTAATTCTTTTAGCAATTTTCATTTTTATAATTTTGTATCTTTTACGATATAAAGTCTTCAGCAATCTATTATAGAAGTAAATTATCTACAGAAATGGGAAAAAAATAAACATAGAAACAAAGTAAATTAAATGGTAACCTGAAGTTGGGTGTGGAAACAGAGAATGTATGTAAATGAGCATGAAGGATCTTACTTTGGTAATGCAGCATCCTAAAAGTACCTGGCAATGGTTGCAAAAGTCAGTAAATTTATGAAAAAATTAGGTACATTTTATAGTGTATAAAATATATATCTATAGAGCTGTTCTTAAAATGTAAAAAGTCAAGACCTTCACATAATATATAACGTCTGTAACGTTACTTTTTATATCGCCATTATTGAAAAAATAAAACAAAAACAAAAAATGCCAACCATTCAACAAGACACTATTACTGGAGTACACCCCCTCTACCATCAACAATGGAGACATGCTACCAGACACTAAGCCATAAGACCGTGATTATTAGAACAAAAGAAAAAAATGTAGGTTTAGATTTCAAGATTTCATTTAAGGGAAAAAACGTAATCACTGATAAGTTTCTTATGTAAGGATGTAATGGGACCCAGCATCAAATGTGCGTTTAAGGTAAAATTTGTAGTCAGTCACCTTTCCAATGAAAATTTAAAATTCAGAAACAAGACATTTACCTTCAAATGCCAAAAAGATTCAAGTACAGGTTTCCCTATCAGCTTCAGTTTAAATGTTCTGTCCCAACTGGCATTTCAGTGAACACATAACCATCAGACCTAATTCATAATTTTACTATAAGAAACCAACAAATTCAAAAAACATTTCCTTGTATAGTGGAAGAGTAAAAAGGAAAGGCCGGTCAGTACTGTTTCTGTCCATCACCTAAACTGTTTAAGTTTCCAAACCCTTCCCACATCTACTAGATGTCATTAGCCAGTTACCAAGTATAAAAATGTACCTAGAGATGTGAGTCATAAAGAACTGGGACCACGGATGTGTAATATAAAATAAAATATTCTATATAAATAAGAGATACACATTTTATTCACAACTCAGATTAAAGGTTGACTGAAGTGATTTAGGAAGTTCCCTAAATTTAGCAAACCATAATCCTGAACCCTTGGAAGGGAAAGGATGTTTCACTTAAGAGATTGATAAAATTTAATCTCCATAACAAATGACAACAAAATCCTTCATGAAGTAGAGCATAAGAGCAGTAACATGACACTGCACTGATGAATTAGCAGTTATGATAAATCTCCTTACATCAAAAAGCCATGTAAGCAAATAAATGTCCCAGGTCCCTGACTGGGGCCTTGAGATTCCTCATAGGAAAAATTCTTAAACTTTTGGAAAGTGTGGACTTCCAAATGATTAAACTTTATAAAAATATAAGTGAAAAATATAAAAATATAAGTAAAAAGATAAGATGCTCAAACTTGGCCAAGATACATACAAAAAATGAGAAATCATATAATAATGGTAATGCATTAGTGCTCATTCAAATCTGGTAAAATATCACATCCTTCATAGAAAATGTGCATAGAAGTTACACAATTAAAAGAAGAAAACACACATAAATGGGAAAGTACTCATCCACAAAGCAATGCCAATTAAAACCACACACACACACACACACACACACACGCAAACATTTTCAATTTTTGGAACTGTTTATTTATCAAAGAAAAAGACACACAAAGATGGTACTGAGAAACTAGCGCTAGTAGTAATTATCCTTGATGGCAATCAACAATGCTTATGATGCTGTCACAAAGCAATGTAACAAAACATTTAAGAGTCATACTAACATGCATACCCTGCACTCCACAACTGGATCCTTATCCTAATAAATTTAGGATACCAAATGTATCTTTAAAATATAGAGTATTTATAAAGCATAGCAAACTGGAAAAAAAACAAGTACAAGGGAAAAGTAAATCATGAATGAACTATCATTTATTCATTACAAATGATAATTATGTTGACTATAATAAAATGAAGAAATATTAGTGATATACATTTAAGTGAAATAAATACAAAATAAATTTATTTAAAAGCATGATTCCAACTAAAAAAAGCAAATGGGCAAAATGAAAGAAAATTCAATCATTTTTTCTTTTTTAATTCAACCTTATGCTGTGGTTGAAACATGGGTTTTAAAATCTTTGGTTTACCTCCCCATTTTTCTTGTCTATCACTTGGAAGCTTTAGATTTATAGTGTAAAAAAGGAAATATAACAATTGTCAAAATGTCTTTAAAAACTACCCAATCTACATTTACTCTTCAGATATAATTCTTTAATGATTCTTAGACTTGACCCTTATCCTAGAAATTTATCTGGTTCCCTACCCTGCAATGTTTACTTTCATATACCTTCCTTCCTAATAAGCCCTTTCTCTTTACCACCTTCTATAGTATCACTAGACCCCCTATTGTCCCAATTTGGTGTTTTCATCTTTAAATGTGATTCTCTAAGAAAGATGCCTGAGAACTTTCTTTTAAGGGAAAAGATAATATTTCAAGCTTTGCCTGCCATTCAATCTGTCACAACTACTTCAATATGCTGTAGTGACAAATACAGCCACAGACCATACACAAATGAAAGGACATGGCTGTGTGCAATTAAAATTTCCTTTGGGAAACCTCTGGTGTAGCTAAAATAATCCTAGAAACTAGTGCTGTTTAACAAACACTTGAGACTAGAATAAAACATAAGATCAGAAAATCAGATGATCCTATATGCAAGATCATACTGTATGATTTAATTATTACAGGGATGCTTGGCTAGCTCAGTTGGTACATCATGTGACTCTGGATCTCAGGGTCATTAAGTTTGAGCCCCACATTAATTAATTAATTAAATTATACTTAGGAACTTGTAAGAGTATATGAACTGCAATGAAGAGAAAAAAAAATTCGTGTTTAAAAAAAAATTTGTTCTCACTTAATCACTTAAAAATGGCTTTACTCTGGGGAACAGCTCGGGACAATGCTCAGATTCCACTGTTTGAAATCAAGTCCACTGCCCTGCAATCAGCTCCAGGTAATTATGGAGAATGCTGAGTAAAGGATTCAGCAGGGGAGAATTCTTCTCAGAAAATTTGCTTCTATCTTTTAATTTAATACCAAAATAGTGGCTATAAACAGGCCTAAGTAATTTGAGTCGAGGTAATACACTAACAGAAATAGAAAATCTAGAATAAACTCATCTATAAAACTGCCTCTTGGTTTCTAAAAAGTATATTAAACCCTTTGGATTACAGGTATTCAAATCTTAAAATTTAAAAAAGGTCACATAAAACATAAAAAGACGGACTGTAAATAAATCTGTATCACATTGAAAATATCATGGATAACAGTTTTATTACATTGTCAGCTGAATTAAATACATTGACACATTGTCAGCTGATTCAAATACATTGTTTAAAAAAAGTGAAAAAGACAAAACAAAAAAGGAATAATTAGTAAATATGCATGGGAAATTATTTAACTTACTCGATTATGAATGTGGTATGTATTTATAATTCAGCAGGCAAAATTGATAATGTAATTAAAACAATCAATGCAGGTAAAAGTATATCGTAACTGGTATCCCCTTTTTTCAGGGTAACAGAGACTAATACTTCGTAATACAATTAGAAAATGTACCTAAGCTTCTATTTCTGATTCAGTTTATTTTCACATCTGCATATCTGAGGAAATGATCCTAATATGTTATGCTCAGCAGTTCACTGAAGCTTTACTAAAACTACCAAGGAAAAAGATTAAGTTTTTCACAAATGGTAATTACAAAGCATTCACTAGCAGGATATTCAGCAGCTATTTATAATGCAGTATGTTTATATAATATTAATTGGAAAATCAACAGAAATTAGACACAAATAAAACTACCTAAAAAGCATGAACTAAAATGACTGGGAAACTAAGTGTTGGATTAAGAAGACCAAGGTCCTATTGCTTGATTTTTTGATCTTTCTGCAATGTGTCTATAATAAGAATTTATTTAATTTCAATTATGAAATTTTTAAGAAAAAAACTTATTTCAACACATCCCAAATAATTAAGTGACCTCCAAACACATTTATTTATTTTTAACCATTACTGAATTAATTCTAACCTGGTTTTTCACTTGGAAATCAGCTACCTGTATGTTCCAATAACTGCTTTAACCACCTCTCGGTGTCTCAGCTAAGAATGCCTGTCTCAGTTCCGCCTGGAAATCCACCACAGGTACTTGCTGCTGCTGAGATCTCCTTGGGTACAGCTGACACCTATGACCAGAGCACAATACATTAAAATGAATATAAATGGAAAGAAAAATAAAAGGGTAACAATATGAAAGAAAATGTGTATATCCCTACACTTACGGAGAGCCTCAATTGGAGTCAGAGTTTCCCATTATGTTATAAAGAGATTATAAGAAGAAACAGGAGTCTCTGTATACAGAACGTGCAAGGAACAGAAGGACACTTACTACTTTGTGGATACTACCCAAAGAAACTTTAAAATAAAAAAAAAGTTCTTTTGTTTTAAAAAACCCTGTGGAAAAACCATCAAAACCATATGCATCACTCACTTTCCTACCTGAAAACAATTCTTTAACCCTTACCAAGAAGGAGGTATTTGCTAAGGCATTTCCAGCAAGACATTAAGGCTGTTATCCATACTAAATACTCCAAGGAGTAACCATCTGAAACAAGGAAATACCAGAGGCCAAGCTTTTAGGTTCTCGAACTATATAAACAAATTACCTATTAGTTGGAAGGGAATTCCAGACAAAAGTCCTCAACATATCTCTATGGATCAATTATTTGGCTGTGAATCTGATTCTATGAATAATGATTTAGAAGTGTTGCTGGCTAACAAGTCAAGCATAAAAATAAATCAACAGCAATTCTGCTCTTGTGTGTGTGTGTATGTATGTATCATGCACATGTGCATTATATATATATATATATATATATATATACACATATGTATGTATGTGTCTATTTATGAAACTACTCAATAGTAGTTACATTTGGAAACGGGCCTGAAAAAAGGTATTTCACTATTTTTCTAGTTTTTAGATACACTTTAAACATTCTGCTATATAATAAAGAATTAGGTTGGACTTTGTCCATGGCTCATGGGAGGTAATCTCTAATTTCTCAAATTTACCAAGTGATAGAAATATCTTCATTATTCTGGGCCCCTTGAATCCCACCTGATCTAATGCTAACAAGAGGATTCAGGACAGGGGCTGGCCAAACCACAAAGAGCAAATATGTGATTAGAGTGTAGGGCCATGGACCTGACCTCTTGGGAAGGGATGGCATCAAGGAAGACAGAGTTCAACCCCATGTTGAATGATTCAATCATGTTTAAATAATGAAACTCTAATAAAAACTCTAGAAGACAGAGTGCCTGGGTGGCTCAGTTGGTTAAGCATCTGCCTTCAGCTAAGGTCATGATCCCGGGGTCCGGGGGGGTCCTGGTATCAAGCCCCCTATCGGGCTCCCTAATCAGCAGGGAGTCTGCATCTCCCTCTGCCACTCCCTCCACCCACAACCCATGCTTTCTCTCTCTCTCTCTCTCAAAAAAAAAATACATGAGATTTTCTTTTCTTTTTCAATTTTTATTTTTTTTCTTTTCAGTGTTCCAGAATTCATTGTTTATGTACCACACACAATACTCCATGCAATACGAGCACTCCATAATACCCACCACCAGGCTCACCCAACCTCCCACTCCCCGCCCCTTCAAAACCCTCAGGTTGTTTTTCAGAGTCCACAGTCTCTCATGGTTCATCTCCCCCTCCAATTTCCCCTAACTCCCTTCTCCTCTCCATCTCCCCATATCTTCCATGTTATTCCTTATGCTCTACAAATAAGTGAAACCATATGGTAATTGACTCTCTCTGCTTGACTTATTTCACTCAGCATAATCTCTTCCAGTCCCATCCATGTTGCTACAAAAGTTGGGTATTCATCCTTTCTGATGGAGGCATAATACTCCATAGTGTATATGGACCACATCTTCCTTATCCATTCGTCCGTGGAGGGGCATCTTGGTTCTTTCCACAGTTTGGCGACCGTGGCCATTGCTGCTATGATAGCCCTTCTTTTCACTACACCTGTATCTTTGGGGTGAATACCCAGTGGTGCAGTAGCAGGGTCATAGGGAAGCTCTATTTTTAATTTCTTAAGGAATCTCCACACTGTTTTCCAATGTGGCTGCACCAACTTGCATTCCCACCAACAGTGTAAGAGGGTTCCCCTTTCTCCACATCCTCTCCACAGGTTGTTTACTGTCTTGTTAATTTTGGCCATTCGAACTGGTGTAAGGTGGTATCTCAATGTGGTTTTGATTTGAATCTCCCTGATGGCTAGTGATGATGAATACTTTTAAAAAAAAAAAAAAACCTCTAGAAGGCACCCAAAGATCTGGTGAGCTTCCTGGTTGGTGATATATACACACTGATGAGCTGAGAGTATTACAACCTAAGGTCATGAAGTTATGGATCATGTCCTAGGAGTCTCTACATTTGGCTTATCCTGATTTGTATCTTCTACAGGAATCTTAATAGTAAGTGTAGTGCTTTTCTTTTGTGCTGTGAATCATTCTAACAAATTATGGAACCTGAGGAAACAGTGGAAATCCTGAATCCCTATCTGGACATTCAGAAGTGCAAGTGGCCTGGAAACTCGAGGACCTGCAATTGGTATCTGCACTGAAGGTAATCTTAGGGAGGGGCTGTACCCTTAACGTGTCAGATCTGCACTAGCTCCATTAAGAATCTGAATTACACTGCTAATGCTCTTAAATTGTCCCGTTTTTATTGTCCCATTTTATCTTATTTACTTATTTATTTCCAAAAGGCCACTAAGAGTTTCACCTAATATGGTTCTAGAAGTGTTTCAGAGAAAAAAAAATATATTCTTTGGCATTTTAAAACTCCTGTTAGAGTGTTCCTCTTGGATTTAACCTGAAACCCAGCTGTAGACTAAATTAGAACTGAGAAAATAAAATGCAATACAGATTACACTTCATAAAATGATGCATAAAATAGACTCTCCAGGAGACTCTCCAGCCCCCATCTCCAAATTCTCTCAAATTTATAATATATCAAGAAATGGGAAAGACATTCACCAGCCCCAAAGATCAAAGACAGACTTACTTGACAGATCTATTGGAAGATGGTATAACCATAAATTCCAAGAACAAAAACCAATGAGTTTCTATTAACAATAATTGTTGGTCTATGAGAGGTTTTGTCTGCATCGTTTTGGTTTTTATTCAATTTTGCTTTGTAATTTAGATGGAACATGAACAGCAAATCTTTACTAGCATTAGAACCAGTACCACACAATTTCTCTGGAATACTGACTTTTAGCACTTATGGTCTGGGAAAATGTGGGATATTGATGGGTTATCATTAAAATAAACAGACTACAGCTATGAACTATCCAAATCCTGAGAGAATTCTGAGCATACGTATCAGTATGCAAGGCTTAGCAAGTAACAATACTGCTTACCCATTTTATAATACACTTACTCTCAAAATGAGAGAAATGACTGGGGAAATTACACTATTTCCCAAACTCAGAACTCCCTCCCCCATTTAGCACCCTATAGTATTTATAGATAATATAAACAGCAGAGGTTAGGAAATGAACTTATTTCTTCTTTGAAAGTAATAAAATGTTTCCATAGATTTGGACAAGAAAATGACAACTAAAGAGGAATTAGAGATAATTATGAGATTTTGTTATGCTGGTTCACACTTGTCCTGCGCAAGATAAAGGCTCTAACAAAATTTAACTAAGATAAAACCATTATCCACTAACAAAAGAGTATCCCTTCAAAAGAATCCCCATACATCAACTACAACCTTTTTTTTTTAAGATTTTATTTAGTCATTTAAGAGAGAGAGAGCACAAACAGGGGGAGAGGCAGAAGGAAAGTGAGCAGCAGTCTTCCCGCTGAGCTGGAGCCTGATGCAGAGCTCAGGCCTCCATCCCAGGACCTGGACATCATGACTTAACCATCTGAGCCACCAGGCACCCCTCAACTGCAATCTCTAAACAACCTTAAGATACTTCCAGAGGATCTGGGTAAAAATAGCACTTTTTTTTTAAAGATTTTATTTACTTATTTGACAGATCACAAGTAGGCAGAGAGGCAGGTAGAGAGAGAGAGAGAGAGGGAGGGGAGGGGAAGCAGGCTCCCTGCTGAGCAGAGCTGGATGTGGGGCTCGATCCCAGGACCCTGGGATCATGAGCTGAGCCGAAGACCGAGGCTTTAACCCACTGAGCCATCCAGGTGCCCCAAAAATGGCACTTTTAAAAGCTTTGAAGTTATAGGGATGTCTGGGCTATTCAGTCATTAAGCATCTGCTTTTGGCTCAGGTCATGATCTCAGGGTCCTGGGATTGAGTCCCGCATTGAGCTCTCAGCTCAGTGGGAAGCCTGCTTCTCCCTCTCCTACTCACTCTGCTTGTGTTCCCTCTCTCACTGTGTCTCTCTCTGTCAAATAAATCAATAAAATCTTAAAACAAAAGCTTTTAAGGGACGCCTGGGTGGCTCAGTTGGTTAAGCAGCTGCCTTCGGCTCAGGTCATGATCCCAGCGTCCTGGGATCGAGTCCCACATCGGGCTCCTTGCTCGGCAGGGAGCCTGCTTCTCCCTCTGCCTCTGCCTGCCACTCTGTCTGCCTGTGCTCGCTCTCTCTCGCTGTTTCTTTCTGACAAATAAATAAATAAAATCTTAAAAAAAAAAAAAGCTTTTAATTTACAAAAGACATTACAAGAGAAAATTAAAATGGCAAAAGGTCTATTATAAAGAACAAATTAAAGGGGCAACTGGGTGGCTCAGTTGGTTAAGTGGCCAAACTCTTTGATTTTGGCTCAGGTGAGGATCTCAGGTTTGTGGAGTTGAGCTCTGTTCCATGCTCAACAGGGAATCTCCCTGAGAATTCTTTCTCCCTTTGTCCCACCCCCTCTCACTTGTGCATGGCTCATGCTTTCTCCCTTGCTCAATAAATCTTTTAATTTATTTTATTGTTGGTCAGAACCTATTTTATTTTATTTTATTTTATTTTTATTATGTTATATCACCATACAGTACATCATTGGTTTTTGATATAGTGTTCCATGATTCATTGTTTGTGTATAACACCCAGTGCTCCATGCAATCCCTGCCTTCCTTAATATCCATCACCAATACATCTTTTAAAAAATAAAATAAATTATATAAAATATCCATTCAGAAGATACTTCTTTAAAAGAAGTTCCCAAACTAAAAATGTAAAAGAATAATGAGCTCAGAAGAATAAACAAACAGGGAAAATGGGGAAATTGCTAACCTCACCAGTAATTCAAAATGTGCGAGTGAATGTATTGCAATTTTCCCATATAAAATAAGAAAATAACAGAAATAGAAGATAAAATTTTACTTCCACTTTAAAACAGCCTTTTTAAAAAAAGCTTTGCATTTGAGGAACTGAAATAAAATGTAAATAATTAATATTAAAGAATATTAACTTCCAAATTGCCCTTATCTTTGTTGATAATAGCTAAGAAATGCAAACCTATCAGTAAGCTAATGATAAATGAAATTAAACCACACATATTGTACAATTTCTAAAGATATTTATATGCAATGACATAGCAAGACATATTGCTGCAGAACAATAAATATTGCATATGTAAAGAGATCACAAGTATGCCTCCATTCCTCTCCCCCCTTCCATGTGTGCATACACATGAACAAGCAGGTAAAGGTATGAAAGTATAGACATCTACGTATCTATGGATCCTCTCTAGGAAGGGAAGGGGAAAGAACTGATGGCAAGTTGAAGTAGGTACTTTCTATCTCAAAGTTATGTGTTTTATTATGAGACAACATAAAAAATAACACGGAGGACATGGGGAGATGGAGAGAAGGGAGTTGAGGGAAATTGGAGGGGAAATGAACCATGAGAGACTATGGACTCTGAAAAACAAACTGAGGGTTTTGAAGGGGCGGGGGGGGGGGAGTGGGAGGTTGGGGGAGCCAGGTGGTGGGTATTATGGAGGGCACGCATTGCATGGAGCACTGGGTGTGGTGCAAAAACAATGAATTTTGTTACGCTGAAAAGAAATTAAAAAAAAAAGAGACAATATTCATGTACTTTTAATATGTGTAATTTTGGATAATAACTAACTGAAATAGTTTTAGGAAAATAAAAAGAATGCTACACACTGATTCTGTCAAGATTTGTGATAATAACAAAATGGAAGATCCAATAAATACTATGTATCAGGTGATTCAAAATGTTGGTATATTTTGTTAAAATCCCCTTTTGGAAACCTAAAATTAGAAGTGTCAGAGAGTATCAGGGTGGCTCAGTTGGTTAGGTATCTAACTCTTGATTTTGGCTTGGGTCATGATCTGGGGTCCTGGGACAGAGTCCTGCATCTGACTCCATGCTTGATAGTCTGCTAGAGATTTTCTGTCTCTCTCTGGTCCTCCCCCAGTTCCATCTCACACTCTTTTTCTTCCTAAAATGAATAATTAAATCTTTTGAAAAAAATAAAAAATAAAAGAAAAAAATAAAAACTAAAAATAAAAATTAAAAAATTTAAATTTAAAAAATTAAAATTAAAAAATTTAAATTAAAAAAAAAAAAAAAAAAAGAAAAAAGGGACGCCTGGGTGGCTCAGTTGGTTAAGCGGCTGCCTTCGGCTCAGGTCATGATCCCAGCGTCCTGGGATCGAGTCCCACATCGGGCTCCTTGCTCGGCAGGGAGCCTGCTTCTCCCTCTGCCTCTGCCTGCCACTCTGTCTGCCTGTGCTCGCTCTCTCTCCCTCTCTCTCTCTGACAAATAAATAAATAAAATCT